>JABCKW010000971.1:0-18547 GCA_014824385.1 Fusarium cyanostomum
AAGGAAAATCCTTTTATTGCCAGCCGTCAAACTGATCAAGTTTACTTTCTGCCATGTTTTCCTTAGATCGCGTGCGCCTCTCTGACTCGCTTCATGTAGGTAGGGCGCAGGCACGCATGAAATCCCTTGCGTTGCCACGCCGTCGTGAAGGGTCATTTGCCCGGTTTCGTTTTCCGTTCAGCCACCCATGCAGCCGCCTACCTCGTCGTCAACCCCAGCCGTCTCTGCACCGCTCTGCATCACGGAGAACGACGTCGATTACCATCCATATTCGACGCGTCGCAGATATGCCAACGCGGCGCCAGTAGAGCTAGTGAGGATAACCACTCGGGAGCTTCCCCGGCTTCATCATGGGTCATCTTTTTTTTTTTATCTTTGTGCACTTGCCTAGACCTTCCGGCTTGGCTCGAAGTCATCAAGAAAACTGGCTGCATTTGATGCCTCTTCGGCACACCTGGCCCGGCATGTCGGCGGTCAACATGTTGCTGTTCGGCTACACAAGCAATCGGCAGGTCGCAATAAGCCCACAGCTTAGTTTGCTTGCCGACGTAGAAGGATCCAAGTGGTCGGTAATCCTGGAATTAGAGATGTGACTGCTCACCGGTCTGCTAGGAGCCCTTGTTTCTAGAAACCTGGCATTCCCCCATGCAAACATTTGAGGGTCAGCTGCCGGTATCAATAGCTTGGACCTGCAAAGCTTCTACTGCTATTGATTTCAGTTGGATCCGACCCATGACTGAGTCTTAGCGAAGCTGCTGGGCCTGGCGTACCTTCTTGCATCTTGCCTTCATCAGTATCCAACTCCCTTCTTCCCAAGACGTCAAATCCAACTAGCCTTGATGCTCAAATTGATCTACCTTGGTATGAGGTATCAAGTGGCAAATCAAGACACCAGCTCGAGCTACGTAACACAGTCCGAGTATTAAGCTCGAGGTTCCAAGCTCGTCTTACCAGACTTTTACCCTGCAACTTATTCCATGTTCTCCTTGAAAAGTCGTTGCAGTCTTCTCGTCGTTGAGCAGCGTCTCCCTGCTAGCAAAGCCTCTTCTGATCCTTAGAGTCGGACGGATCCGTAGATGATCCCCCAAGGATACCGACACCTCGTGCGGCACCCTCGCTTCCTCCAAAACAGAGCTTTTCTTACGCCTTTCCGAGTCGACTCTCAAGTTTGGTTACGACTTTGCTTCCTGAGTATATCGGCAGTAACGCAACCTGGAGCAAACCGTCGTGGTCCCGAGCGGATAGCAGCTTGTGCTATCGAGGACAACTTCAATTCGAGACTCAACAACCGAACCCGATCCAGTCCAGTGCATCTGAAAAGGCTCCTCGCAAGATTTGGTGTTTTGTCAAAGCGCTGCTGAGAACCTCGCCCACTTTCTAGCGGCGGCTGGACAATAAGGGATCATGGTGATCATGGTGTCGCGGAACAGAGCAGCAAACTTTTGGAGCCACGCTCTTTGACCCTCAGCCCTGGCCATTTTGCCCCGTGTTTCCAGCTGGTGACGGGTACTTGCCTTGAAGATTCAACAACGATTGGTATGCCCTTCGCTTCTGTCCGTGGATACCTTAATTGTTTGATTAAGGAAGCAACCCGCCTTGTGGAGCCTTGGAAATTCGGAGCCGGCCTAAGAAACCCCAGAATTCCTTGTTCCTCCCGAATTCGAAGTCTACCTAGCTGGCAACTTCAAATGGGGCGAACATTGCCGTCCGTTCCTGCCCTCAGGACACGCGAGTGTGATCAGTCACTTTGCGCTTCCGAGAACCAACAATTTCTCGATCATGTGATCAAACAGGCCGATTTCATCCAGTTGCAGGCCCAGCTTCAACCGAGCCGCCCAACTCGGCTGTGCCTATCCACCAACGGCTTACCTCCAATTTCCTTGTCGCACAATAACTGTTTCTCCGCCGGCTTGACCAGCTCCAGAATCGACCTGTGCCACGTTCCGTTGCTTTGTTCAGTAGATTCGGCTACTGATCTCTGTCTTCAACTCGCATTCGCTGCTTTGTGGTCACGTTGGCAGCCGGAGTTCGTTCTCATCTCGAACCTCTGGCTTTCGCGCCCTTGTATCTGAGTCTAGAACCCCTCACTTCCAACCGCCTGTTGGCCGGGTAGCATTCAAGACATACCGCAGGTGCCTTTTGCCTTACCCTACAGCACCGTTTGTAGCTGACTCCGAGCTTTTCTGCTCTAGGTCTTCCCCTGTCTTCGCTAGATCGTGCCATGGAGTTGAGCCAGGAGTCTATTCACGATGTCATTCACCCCACTGCAGCTTTCTCGGACCCTCCCCCAAACCAGGACCTGGACTCGGTGATCCAAGACAACCATCCTGCCAGCTGGCAGGAATCGTTGCTGAATCCGAAGAACCGAATAGACAGCATTGGCGAACTGGAACGCCCTCTCTGGCGCATCGATGGCTGTACAGCCTTTGGGAGTCAATTTTATGCCGTGCCTCTCTTTATCGATCCCATCTCGCCGATGAGGGTGGATGTCTTTATTCCTGAGCCCGCAAAGCTTTCACCGGACCTTCGCCGTGTTCTTGACGTTGACGTGGCGTTTCATACCACGAGCGCAAAGCGCATTGCGCACCTCGGTATCACTCGTCATGTACTCCGCATCCTTCAGTACTGGACGTCACGCCAACAGGATCCGTCTCAGATCTTCAAGGATATCCCCTTTGGGTCCAGAATCGTCTTCAGAAACTTGCCCGTGAATGTTGCAGATGCAGAAGTCTCGATCGCCCCAACCCACTACCTAGAGCGGCAGCTCTTGTCCGTGCCCGGCCTCGAGAGTTTCTGGGGGGGCCATGCTGAACTACCTCCTACAGTCGATCTCAATGACGTGGCATACGTCTCACAGTTACATGACAGCGTTTGCCTCGTCAGAATTCAAGGCAAGACGTGGATTTTCAAAGCTCTGACCAGTTACACCAAGTACCTCTATCATGAGCTAAAGCAGCTCCTCACTATCCAACCCCACCCCAACATTGTTGCTCGGCCTGTCCACCTGGTCACGAAGAAGTGCAGTTTTGGGAGTAAAATCGCAGTCATTGGTTTCACGCTCGAGTATCATATTCACGGCAGCCTGCGTGACCTAATTCCTTTCCTAAGGATACACAACATGGTGTCGTTGACCGACGAAACGAAATGGGCCCTTCAACTAGCCTCCGCCCTGGTCCATCTCCGGGAGACATCTGACGTATACTACCCGGACCTCAGACTAGACAACATTGTGCTGTCGGCTTCTCGAGATGCCATCATGGTTGACTTTGAGCAGCGTGGGGTCTGGTGCGAGTTTGCAGCCCCTGAGGTCAACGCTCTAGAGTACGTGAGACTTCTTGCTATTGACGAAGAAATCCCGGTACAAGTCAGCGAGAAGTACGTGAGCCTGTTGACGGAGATGCTCCCGGAATGGGAGACGATGGGTGAGAGCGAGGAGTATAGATGGCCGTCGAAAGGCTACAATGTCCCGTGGGCATGCCTTACTCCTACGGAGCAGGAGGCTTGCGAGGTGTACATGCTCGGCCGCGTGCTGTGGTGCATATTTGAGGGGAACAGTGCTCCTCAGAGAGCCGCAGTCTGGCTTTCGTATCGGTGGGAGCCCCTGGTCGAGTTTCCAGGATACACCAGAACTCCCGCCGCTATACAGTGCCTCATCGATCGCTGTACACGCGGGAGGCAGGCCGGTCTAAGCAGGCTGATCGTGAGGGAGAGAAATCAGCTCGTGCTTCGTGAGTACGAGAAGATGGGTCTTTCCACCCCAGACAAGGTCCAGCGGACGGCGCGGGACTGGTGGTCGAGGGAGATTGATGCATCGGAACGATGGCTCAGGCAGAGGGTTGAAGGCATGAAGAGAGGCGACTGGAAAGAGAATTACTATGACCGGCCTTCCTTGAAAGAGGTCCTCGCCGAGCTTGAAGCTTTTCGTGATGAGGCTGGGCTCGACATCTGATACGATTACAGTTTCATTTCAAAACAGGACAGTATCCATACAACATTGCAACAAAGCATAAGCAGCAGACGAGAAGTAGCAAGCGACGAGCTCTCAGAATCGTCCAGCCCGAGGAGTCGGTTCCTCGCCTTCCTCGCCACACAGGCTAGATAGTCAGTATTTAATTGATAAAGTATTCATACTCATAAGCAGGCAGTACACAAATGCTCTCCTAGAGCAGCATTTCAATAATCCATTCGTAAAGAATCAGCTTCACCATTGCTCTCACTTCATCCGCTTCGCTCTCCGCCCTCCCATCTGGCTCTGAACGGGCCGCTTCAGCCCAGACCCAGTGCTTGACGCCCTCAACCTCCCCAGCATAGCCCGAAACCGCTCCACATAGCCCGCCGGTGCGCCGTACATCTCGATCCGGTCAAGAATCGCCTCCAGACTATGCAAGAACTGGCTCGCCGCCTCTGGAATCAGATCCAGTACGCCGAGGATGAAGTCCTGGTCACGGTCGCCGATGAGACGCAGGTACAGATTGCGGTCGAGGCGGGGATCGCGAGCCTCGCCCTGGTCCCAGTTGCGAGACACCACCGAGTCCAGGATGTGCACAAGGCTGCGGGCAGCGGAGAGGGCCTCGCGCGCTGAGAGGGGCCGGTCGTGGGTATAGATCTCGTGGCGCATGCGGCGGACGCAACCGAGGATGTGGGAGGCGGCCCAGGGGACGCCATGAGAGGATTCATATTCAGCGGAAGGGGTTGCGCCGTCGAGGTCTCGAAGGACACGGTCGATGCGCTGGGTGAGTTTGTGAAAAGGGTCGTTGATCGGGTCTGTGGGACGAGACACGGAGCGGAAGTAGTGGAAGAAGTGATGGTTGTCCAGGAGCATACGGAAGATGGTTTGCTGAAGGTCGTGACGTTTGACCCTCTTTTTCCCCAAGGATAGTCGGTTGAACATATCTGGGCGGAAGTCCTCTGAATTTGTGTCATAGACTGAGGAGAGGATCTCTCGAGCTTCTTGAGCTCGAAAGACATCGGGTTCGTTGTCATACTCCGAGTCTGGGGTAACCAGATGGCAGTGTAGTCCATCCGCGAGGACATCGAGGTGGTGGCTCGCAATCTGCTGGAAAGGGTCGCCAATCTCTTCGGCATAACCTGCTTGGGTCATCTTAAGAGGCTTGGTTAGATCATGGCCGTACAGTGTCTGCTTCACGATCTGATCAAGCAACCACAGGAGGTGTTGGCAAGGCTCCTTGTCGTTCTGGCATGAGCAACTCAGCTTTGAAATGCCATCTTCTGGGGCGCGGATCCTGATGGAGCGCGTAACAAGCTCAGTCATCTGGAAAGCGTAGGTATCGTCAATGCGGCGGCACTTTTGCAGGGAAATCTTTGGAGGCTCCTTGAAGGTATTGCGGACTGTGGTCTGGGTAGCTTCGGGCAGGTGGTCGACAGAATATGAAAGCTTGGTTGGCGACCGAATCACGGCGGGCTCGCTGTCGTCAAACTCTGAGCTATCATCATCGAAGTCGGAGCTGTTTGACTCTGAACCTGAACTGGAGCTCGATTCGTCTTGAGCGAGTTGCTCTGATTCCACAACAAGGGACTGGACCCGAGTGCGAGAGCGAGTTTCTGGAGACATGCTCTCAAGTGATAGTCTGCTGAAACGAGACGCAGGAGGAGACATTGGTTTGGGAAGAGGTGAAGAGTGATGAGAGGGCAAACATGAGAAATTGAGGCGGACTGGAAAATAGCTTTATAGAGAATATCAGGCTCGAGCTTGTATAGAAGATGCCTTGACTGCGGCCGGCGACGGTTGGTGATAAGCCTCGAGGCCAGGGAGAAGGACGCATGGGGGCCAAGGCATCATGGCCAAGTCAACAGCAAGAGGACAAGTTGATTGCATAGCGGATCGAGTAGACTCCTACTCAAGGTGCATTGGGGTCCAGCTTTGGTCTCTCCGCACGAGAGCCAGGGAGCTTGCGTGGTTCCAGGCTGTGGCTGTGAAGTCGAAGGTGGTCTGGTGCATGCCATGACGATGGACAAGCGGAGCAGTGACAAGGTCTGGGTTCGGAAGTATCCGCGTTAGGAAGCGGAAGGATTGAATCCTTCGGCAGATGGTTGAGAGAGCATATAACGTTTCTGTTTGAGGAAGGTCTGCGGATGGGGTTATTGCTTGATGCAGCTCTGCTCATGATAGAGGCTTTAGCTGGGTGAAACGGTCAGGTCGATTTATCGTAGCCAGGGTAGCTGCAGGCAGAAGAAATGATTGAGCAACCAATTACCTTTGCACTTTTGGCATTTATTCATCACTTGATGACTTACCAAACTGGCCCGGAGCGCATACATTTCCAGGTATTCTCCGGTAGTGACGATGATGATGGTCGTGGTGATGCTGGTGCCGAGGTCAAGTTGGTACTTACCTAGTTGACTGTTCAAAGCCTCGCTGGCTCAGCCACAAGCCCCAGGTCGACCGCCTACCCACCCACCTCCGGCGGCTATGGAACCACTCACAGCTCTCCACGGCCGATGTCCGACCTCATCTGCGACCATCTCTTGCTCGCTCGCTCTCTCCGCCAGTGGCCGCGTTTAATGCGGCCTTGGAAGCCACTTGGACGTGCGCTCGGTCCGAGTCTGGGTCGCCTGGCAAGGCGTTTTCCAAGCGGCGATACCATCTGGCAGACACTACGACGACAATTTCGAGGCTGCAGTCTGTCTGTTCAGGGATGCAGAATTTCCCATATTGTGATGTGGAAGAGGCTGCTGGGCCACAAGCTCCTGGCTCCGCTTGAACAGGTCCCATTGCATGTTGATCTGGTCAAGTGACCAAGTCCGCAAGAAGCACGTTGGCTCTCCAATTTCAGGTTCCCAGCCCCAAGTTCAATTGAACTAGACTAGGTAGGTACCTAGTGCTTTTGCAGAGTCAAGGTTGACAGGCGATGGTCTTGTTAGGCCAGTTGAGGACGAAGTATTGGTGGTCCCGCCCACAAGCTCCTGTCCCTCAGCACCCGATAACATCGCTGGAGCCTACCATTATTGAACACACCGATATTTTAGAGTGATACAGGACAGATGGGTGTATCTGTGCCTCTACGGCATTTTAATGCGTGATCGCAAGAGGGATCTCTGCATTTGCATCTTCTGTTGATGGCGGCATTTTCACAAAGAGACCGGGATAGGAACCAGACTGCCGTGTCTGTCGATGCAGAAACCGGACAGGAGCTCCATGCCACGTTCTCAATAGATCAGTTGCTGTTGGGAGATGGCATATAGTTCCCGTTTACTCACATCACGAAGTAGCTGCCTGGTACTTGTTGCGGCTTATCGCAGTGTATATTCGGGTTGGCCGTGGTTGACAGAACTCGACCAACTGGTATTGCAACCTATATTACACCTTGAAGCTGAGCTGTTTTGGCCTGGGTGCGGTTGAAAAATAGACGTCAAAATGCCTTAGAAGTACTGGGTCAGGCCAGCAAGCTCGGCGTTAATAGCGAAGAAAACAAAACCGACAAGTCAGTCGAAGCGAGCGTATGGATCCCACGGCAATGCCATCTGTACATAGGAAGTTTGCTGGTACTGACAACCAGACTGGCATTTGCAAGGTCAAGCTGGATTTGGTACTCTACACTTTCACTTGGATAGCCGACAACTCAAGAGCCGCTGCATGTCGGCTCCAAACATAGAGGGCAGCTCCCTACTCCAAACACTTATCGTGGAATTACAATCCAACGCGGATCCAAATCGCCCGAGAGAAATCGAGTCCCATAGTTGTAGGATCAAACTGGCTTCATTGTTTCTAATACCCATTGGTGTTTCCCATCTTATTTCACAGGTGGTAAACATCGAATTGTGTGGTATGCGCAACGATCAAAGCCCACTGAGGAGAAAACGTTTAAGGCAAGGCCACTCACGTCACAGTTCTGTACGGTCTCGAACCCATCAGGCAGATTGCAACGGCGAAACAAGTTGGCTTCTCGTGGCCAAGGCTTCGGATGAAAAAAGATGGAAAAAACACACTCAACACGACAAAAGCTTATCACAGGCAAAGACGTCATCAGGCGTATCCCAGGCCAGGTCCCCTAAGATGTTTTGTGACTGGTCATATCGCCACTTGCTGAATCAATCTTCAATTTCCCCAGTGCACCAATTCCCGAAACCGTAAAAGGAGAGGTGTGTACGTGTTAGGCGAGCCCAAACAAAAAACCACCTAAAACTGATGCGTATTTGGGCCCCTGCTTGGAGCCCCCTCCAAAAAGCGATACAATAAGGATACATCATGCACATGGCTGAAGTGCAGGTCGAAGTCCATCGTCGAAGCGGACAACTCGGGAGGATGCGTGGCTTTTGGTGGTTGCTTTATTGGTCGGCGCCCTGCCTTTTCGGAGGATCGTCTTCGGATCCGGCGAAGGAGGATTGCGTGAAGACGGAGACCGGCCTGCAGACGAGGAAGTCGACTTCCTAGGCAGGCTATCCACAGACCGGTCGGATTGTCAATCGATACCGTGCTGTTTCTTGAGCTGAGCTAAAGATTCGCGGCGGGCTTCGAGATCCTCTTTTGACTTGACCATCTTGTCGGGCTGGTGGTATAGAACTGTAATTGTCATCAGCACAAGTCCAAATCCGAAGCTACACCCGAGACGATGTCCGAGAGTGTAAAAGTCGACATCGTGTCGAGACGGAGAAAAGGCAACGCACCAACGAGGTAGCGGTTCTGGAAGTTGAAGCCGTTGAGTTTGTCGCAGGCTTGCTTCGCATCCATTACGTCTTCATAGACAACGAAAGCTGTGCCCTTGGTATTGTTCGCGATACCCTGTCGAACCTGGCTGTAGAGACCGTTAGTATATGCATCGGTTTGCGCAACTGGTATCGACGTGAAGAAATCGTTGTCGCTGTTGATGTTGCCGTTGTTGCTCGGGGTCTGTGCATACCGAATTGGGCCAAATTTTCCGAAGAGGTCGAACAACTCCTCTGGAGCGACGTTGTAACTACATCGGCATCGATTAGTCGGGGATCGGGCACGCTACGTCGTTTGTGTCATACCTCAAGTTCTTGACGAACAGAGCTCTATATAAAAATTAAAATAAAAACTGGTTAGCGATATCTGAAGAGTACGCAGGTGACCGCAGGGGCCGATCGTGGTCGAGATGCCATCGGTAAGGAATGGGGCGCAGATTGTTGGATGCTGCTTTGTGCTGGGCGCTTATCGCGGGCGCAGACTCGCAAGAACTTACCGATTAACTTCTGGGGCTAATTTACCGCCGCGACTACTCATCTCTTGGATGATGCTGATGGTGATGATACAGGTTCTGTAGGGAACGGAGACGTCGCGGTGGGCGGGATGGCGGAAGGAAGATGGAATTGAGAGCGGAGCGGAGGCGAGACTGGCAACGGATCGTGTCGGGGCGATCGACAGGCGCACGTGACGGGGCTGTTGGCGTGATGCAAGACGGGCTAGGCTGGGTTGGGCGTTGGCGTGATTTCCAGAGTGGAGGGCGGAGAACAACGGCGTCACTTGACTGCAGCACCTGTTTGCACACTGTAGGTAGGTATCTTGGAGTAGCACTTGAGATTTATAGAGAGGTAAGAAATTGTGAGTGGGAGATGGTGCCTTGTTGTTGGAGCGACCAAGGCTTTGAAGTTTTTCATTTGATTCTCTGCGTTTGACACGGCAATGGCTACTAACAGACTTTGTCTTTTGCCTTCTTTAACACTTTATCGCTCTGCATCACACGACCTGTCTAGGTGCTTCGTGCCGCGGCTACCCATGGCGCAGAATACCAAAGCGGTACTTGAGGCTCACCGTGAGTTTAAGTGGGTGTAGGCAGACAAGGTGAGGTACCAGGCGAGTGAAGTAGGCCGTGGTGGGAAAAACGGCACTTCCATGCCGAAGTTGCAGGCCCTGCAGCAAGCTAGATACTAGCTGCGTTCCTGGCACACAGTTCCTGGCACACAGTCGAGATAATGCTTGGCCAGTCATCAGTTGACAAGGTTGGTTTTAACTACAAATGCGAGGCATTCAAAAAGTAGTCAAAGATCGACTTTATACCTATAGAGAGAGAGGCCTTACTGAACGTTAAGATTATCTTGATATGAAACTGGGTCAGCTGGGTTCCAAAGTATTGTGTCGACGGGGCTGCGGCGTGCTACTAGGCTGCAGCCCGCCCAGAACCCAGTCGGTAGGACACGTGGAAGGCCTTCTTGTCTCCATTCTTCTTTCTCGTCCGTTCTTTGGACACATTGACCAACGCCAGCCCCAGCAGGTTAGAGCACCTCCTCGCTCTGGATCGAAGGACCGATTTTATTGCTCAAGGTCCCTGTTTTATATTCTCTGGCTCAATACGGAGTACAGTGTGCGAAGACTCAGCCTACCTACCTAAGGTAGGTAGAGGTAGGCGAGAGATAGGCGATGAGTAATGAGAGTATGGAATCAAGCCGAAGCATTGCTGCCTGTATTAGTTTGAAAGCTAATAACGTCTGCCTGGCAGCTGGAAGTAAAACCACTTGGAAGGACTGGCTTCAATATAAACTGCTATGGTTTATCGACCATGTTTCTATCGGATGAATTCACCCTCAGAGCCTATATCTCACTAACTATCTATACGCTCCGTAATAAGAGCCAGCTTCAGGCATCCGCCAAATATCCCATAATTTTAAGGCTGTTTTAAACTCGAACCCTTTCCGATCGCATTGCTGAGCTTCACAACCCTATCCTGTCACGCCTAGACCTTTTTTCCTTTCTCAACCCCATTGACAAACATTCGACGTCGAGAACCGGGTTTTGTTGGAACCACCATGCCAGCTTCTACCCTATCCCCTCATGCATGCTCGTCTAATTGAGTTTCTCCGCCGCATCCTCGTTCACCTCCTCAAGGACTGATCGACATGTCCGACCTCGCTGGGTCAGGCTTCGGCCACGACATGCTGTGCGGGTTCGACGTTTGGCAAGACGCCCAGGATTTCCTCGCCGACGTCATCGAGTCAAGTCAGGCACCAAATGAGACCGAGGAGCTTCTCCAGCAGAGCCTTATCGCAGGTGCTCAAGACTGGCACTACCTGATCAACTGCGCTGAATCTATCCGGCGAGTCCGCGGCTACAACCACCAAAGCCTGGATGGGCAAGATGTGCTTGCGGACGTGTGGCGCATATTGAGTGGTCTGAATTTTCCGCCGACCTCCGAGCCGTGGGAATCCACCGATCGGCTCATTGCTCGTGCCAAGGAGTTGGAGCGCGACCCCGAAATCCGGCCACCGCCGTCCGCAGTCGGGCACCTTGACAATCAGCGGCAACGGCGGCGTGTCGCTGCGAAGGCGAAGTGCCGTCTCACAACCTCTCATTACTGGTCCGACCAGCCTCAAGAACAACACTCAAAAGAAAGCCACAGGTGGAGCATTCCGACTCAATTACCTTTAACCTCCCCTTCCCCGGCCCGTGTCTCTGTGTTGCCGCAAGTATTTGAGCATGGCAATCATTCCTCGAGCCAGATCTTCTTGCAAGGTCAAATGCCGAGCCCCAGTGAACTCACTCAAAGGCAGGGTTCCCCACCAAGAGCAGCCTTGGAAAGCTGGGACGTCTTGGCCGTGAAGCCTATCAGTTCAACCTCCCCATACTTTACACCACCAACCTCAGCACAAGAGGAAAAGAAACCTTTAACAAAGAAGCGCCCGCCTCGTGGCACGGTATCTGCGTTGCCATTTGCGCCCATCACCTCGCCAGCCTTTGGCCTTATTCAAGAGGTGTTTGCACACGAACCGTTCTGGCTACTCATTGCAGTGACATTCCTGATTCGGACAAAGGGTTTACAGGCCATTCCTGTATTCTACAAATTCAAAGAGCGTTTTACTAGTCCCAAGGAAGTTGCTGATCCAGAGAATACCGATGAGCTTATTGGCATGATACGCCATCTTGGGCTCTCAGTTCATCGCGTAGCTTTGATGCAAAAGTACGCTCGAGGGTTTTTACACGACCCGCCGAGGGCTGGCAAAAGCTACAAGGTGAAGAACTACGACCGAAGAGACTTTGACCCTTCGGCAAAGATACTTCAAGACATGGATGATGACCTGCCAACTCCAGAGGAAGATGCCGATGACCTCGAGGCGTGGGAGATTGGCCACCTCACCAAGGGTAAGTATGCCATTGACAGCTGGCGCATCTTTTGTCGAGATGAACTACTCGGCCGAGCGATAGACTGGAACGGCGGCGGACGAGAGCCCGAGTTTCAGCCCGAGTGGATGAGAGTTCGGCCAGATGACAAGGAGCTCAGGGCGTATCTGAGATGGATGTGGATGAAGGAGGGTTGGGAATGGGATCCAACCTCGGGCGAGCGCACCGTGCTGCGGGAGGAGTTGCAGAGGGCCGTCGATGAAGGGAGAGTTGAATATGATGACACGGGCGGCTTGAAGATTTTGGATGAGCCGAGGACGATTTGAACGGGCTCGTCTACGGAGTAATGTTTTGAATACTGAGCGATATGGCCAAGTCATGACCGGCCATGTTGAGAATATAAGCTTGACCTGACTCAGCTTAGTGGAAGAGTTTATCATGTCAGTCCGCCAAATAATAAACCATCCCAAAGATAGGTACCCAGAGAAGGCGTCAACGGAAATACGAACTGAATCAGCTGAAGAGTACTAGCATTTGGCTCGGCTGTTGGAGCTTTACAGTAGTTCGGAGAGAAAATGTGCGTGCGCCACTGAGATATAGCGCCCATTGAAAAGCTTCCATTCTTGGAGTCCCCCTAGCTCCCGGCCCCGGTGGCTGGGGGTCCGTGTTACCCCTCTGGTACTGCTCAGCTAGAGGGTACCTTGTTGGCTAGTTAGCATTGCCTCGTTTGAAAAGTCTCCATCGAGACATAGGTACCGATGGAAGCTTTCAAGGGAGCTTAAAAGTGGACACATCAACCTGCATCATCACGGGATCTCGAAAGGACACCGTTGTACAATTGATCCTCCTCTCTGAGGTCATCGTCTCCAATTGAACCACAAAGGACAGCTCGCCTCGACGTCTCGTCTTTCTTGTCTCTCCTTGCCCTTGCCCAATCTTTTCTCTCTTCGCTTGTCCAGCTCCCACGCCGTTTACTATTACCATTCTCCTCGGCCGATCCCACCTTCGGTCCAGCTCCAAGACAGGAATCCTGCCAGCTCAAGACAAGAGCTGCTTGGTCTCCATCAACACGACGACGACGACAACGACAACAGGCGACGCCGTCGTAACTCGTCGTCAGCAGGTCTGCACGGGAACAAGATTCGGATAGCCCCTCTCGAAACCTCTAGCAATGTCCCAGCGATTCAACTCTGGCTACGGCCTCGGCGGCCCCGCGCCCTACGGTGGCGCTCAGAGCGCCGATCCTCAGCAGAGTGAGGGCATTCTCGATCAGATCCGACCCTACACCAACAAGATTGAGGACGCGCTGGATACTTACAGCGAGCCTTTGAAGCCGTGAGTCGAGCCACATCTACGCATTCGAGCCGCCAGAGCCGCCAAGAGCTAACCTTTATCCTGGTTGACAGCTATCTCCCAGCCATTGGCCGCTTCCTGATCGTCGTCACCTTCTTTGAGGATGCCCTCCGCATCAGCACTCAATGGTCCGACCAGCTGCTCTACCTGAGGGATTACAGACACAGTAAGATGCGAAACGCGTACCAGGTAGAGCCGTGTCCTGACACTTGACAGTTCCTACCGGCATTACGCACCTTTTCCTGCTCACCAACATCTTCGCCATGTTCTGCTGCTCCATTCTTGTCATCATCCGAAAGCACTCCGACTACGCAGTCGCCGGCCTCATGGCCGTGGTCGTTGCCCAGGCCCTTGGCTACGGCCTCATTTTCGACCTCAACTTCTTCCTCCGAAACCTGTCCGTTCTTGGCGGCCTGGTCATGGTTCTGTCCGACTCGTGGGTGCGCAAGACAAAGGCCTTTGCCGGTCTCCCTCAGATCGATGAGAAGGACCGCAAGATGTATTTCCAGCTAGCTGGTCGCGTGCTGCTCATCTTCCTTTTCGTTGGCTTCGTCTTCAGCGGCGAATGGTCGCTCTGGCGTGTCATTGTCTCTTCCCTCGGCGGCGTCTCCTGCGTCATGGTCGTCGTTGGATTCAAGGCCAAGTACAGCGCCACTCTACTGGTTGTCATTCTCAGCATCTTCAACCTCCTGGTGAACAACTTCTGGACGGTAAGTTTGAAACGAGAAGCATTCGCATGCTCTAGGCACAAGATGGCTAACGGATATATAGCTGCACGAGCACCACCCCCACAAGGACTTTGCCAAGTACGACTTCTTCCAGATTCTGTCCATCGTCGGCGGACTCCTGCTCCTGGTCAACAGCGGCCCCGGTCAGTTCAGCATCGACGAGAAGAAGAAGGTCTACTGAGTCCAGACGGACGGGCTAGGCCCAGCACAGAATGGGCGCCGAGGTGTCCGGCGTTTGCAGGGCATTTTCTGTTTACATTGGGAACGATCTGAAAAAGCTGCACTCGGTGGCCGCTACCAAGTTGCGAGGCGGTGGTGGAACACCAGGTTCGATACGATTTAAGGAGATTATAGAAGCTGCTTCTATAGCCAACCAGATGGAAATGAATACATGGATGATATATTGCAGCTTTTCAATCAGTCTGACATGATGGGCATACCGAGATGTGTGTGCCTATGCTCGAAGGGAGATGGGCTCATGCTTGAGTGGCCTACTTTGGTCGGGGGGTACACACAACTATCAAGCAACCCTAATGAAGAACATTGCAACTCACATACATTTGAGACATCTTATTCAAATGCCAAGCCTCAGTAACCAGTTCCAAAAAGTTACTAACTGCGTCGAAGTACGTATCAGCGCCTTATCCATGCCTCTCAATTTATCGGGGGCCGCCAAACCACGAGGGGCCGTTGCGACAAGGCCTGGCAGTGCTGCGAAGGTACGAAAGAGAACAGTAGATGCCCATTGCCCGTCTATCTGCTCCAATTCAAGTAAGCAGCTCGCCGTTCGTATACTTTAGTCCCCATGTTGCATGCATCGGCAACAGCCAGACACCAATGGTTCCTCGATGTCGGGCCGGCTTGACTGTCTATAGTAAAGGTGAGGCAAGAGAAGATCAAGATGTAGCAACACAGCAACGAGCAAACCACAAGAGAAAAAGCAATACGTGGAGTTCCCTCGACAATGTCCTCAGCCATTATATCCGGAGTTCGAAGAAGGCCTGGTTGGGTCCAAAGCGTGTTCACCACTACAGTAGCCTCGAAGGCTAGAGGGGTGCGGATATGTGAAATCGGAGGCAGTTATCAGACACCACGTTGATGAGTTCCATCCAACAAAAGCTCCTTCGTCTTATTAGTTACTAAAAAATCTAGGAGTACTCCGTACTACTCCATGCTATTGGTACTACATGTATGTTGCCAGACATGCAGACAGATGAAACCAGCGTCTTGGCCTGTCTACAGGACAGTACCCTTGGTCTGTTTCAACTTCTTGACGTTTAAGTTCCTCAACATGGGGACCCAGATGAAGAACAAGACGGAGATACCAACTCCAGCAGCAAGCATTCTTGTCTGGGCATAACCATAAGACCTTTGAACCGCAAGTCGCTCAGGGCTGTTAATCGGGTAAGACAGCTGCTGCTTCACATCGCCAACGATCAAAGCCACATTGGCCAACTCGGATGCCGGCAGGTTGCGCACGAGGGCAGGCACGAAAGTGTTTGTCCAGATAGCTCCAGAGATGGCACCGCCGATGGCACCACCAACACCACCACAGACGAAGAGCGTGGCAAGCGCAGAGGCGACGAACTGATGGTCGACGGCGGCGAGGACGGCCAGCTGCATGCAGAGGATAAAGACAGATCCACCAATGGAGATGAAGATCTCACACATGACGACGTAGCCGATGTACTGGTTGGGCTTACGGAAGTGAATCATAAGGCCGAGAGCGAAGATGTAGATGGGGACGGCGTAGTAGAAAGTCCACCTGAAGTAGCCAGTTCTTCGGATGCAGTAGCCGACGATAAAGAGCAGCACACCAGAGACGACCTGGAATGTCGAGTTGACGTATCCAGCCTCGGCCGGGCCGAGGTTGCAGACGACCTGCAAAAATGAGGGGAAGAAGTAGTTCCAGGTGAAGTAAGAGGTTTGGTATGTCATATCGATGAGGCATGCCGCCAAGACGGTTCGGTCGAGGAGGAACTTGCCCCTTAAGAATGGAACCGGAGCCAGCCAATACTCCCACACGCCAAAGAAGACAAGCACGCAGAAGCCGACGACAATCATGGCGATAATATAGTCAGACTTCCAGCCGCTGGGAGCGCGGGTGGCGAGAGTGAATGGTAGCAAGAAGGTAACGAGACCGGCGCCGAAGAGGAAGACTCCCAACACTGTCAAGTAGATATCGGTAGTTAGCACTCTACACGTTTTGAGAACTGAACTGAACAGCTGTGTTCGTACTCACGATCGAACTCGTTAACGAACCACCAGATCTTCTGCGGAAGAGTGCGGCCACTCTTCTCCTCAACAATGAGGCCATTCTTCAAGGCTCTGCGAAGGTTGATCTTCAGCACCAGGAACAAGGGGAAAGTTACAAAAGGCAGAATGATGGCAAAACAGCCGAAGCCCCATCTCCAGTTCTTGACATCTGTCAGGAAGGCTGCGGCAGCCTTGGACCCAGCGAATGCGGTGATCATGTAAGGCGACGAGGTAAAGGCAAATGTCAAGCCTCGATTCCTGAGGTTGGATGCATCGGCTGCGAGCACACCCACGCAATAGATCATGCCATTAAAACCAACAGAGTAGAAGACCTGATAACCGTTTAGTATTTGCGGTGATTTGAAAAGGGAGTGTTTGATTCCGTGTTACCTGTGCGGCGCAAAACGTAGCGAGATTTGTCGATGCAGCCATTAGAATGAGGCCCAGAGTGGCAAAGCAAACCATAAGGAGGAAGCCTTCTGCACGTCCCCATACATCGAGCACTTTGGCCATTGGGATATAGCATGCGGCTGTCATGGCGTTTGCAACAATAGGGATGGTTGTCATGAGCGAATGGGACGCCCACTCGCTGGTAAGGTAGGGCATCAAGGTGGAGAGGATGGCGGTACGGAAACCGTTTGTCAAGAAGAGAAGCCAGATGCTATAGATTAGGAGCCATGTCAGTGATCGATAATCGGAGAACAGGCGCATGGGCATACAGAGCGGAGTTGCAGCGAGGGCAGAAACATACAGACACAGTAGAGCAGCCAGGGATTTCTTGCTCCAGACCAGCGTGATGGCCTGGATCTCCTTTACTCCATTCTGGATATTCTCATCGGGTACTGACGAGTCGCGACCTTGGTCGTCGACTTTCGTACCCTCGGGGAGGCCAGCAGAGGCCTCCTTGTCGGTGACCACAGGAGCCTGTTCCTTTGCCTCTGCCTTCTCGTGAGGAGCCTTTGTGTTGAACACGGGAGTGTTGTCTTTACGAGCAAGGCGCTCACGGATCTTGTCGAAGACAGTCATTGTTACTGAGCTGAAGCTGACACAGTGGGTGCTTGCAACACTCGAAGGGAATGAAGAGCGAAGGAGCGATTATTTAAGCTGGACAGCAGGGGTCAAAGAACCCGGCAACGTTGGCTTTTGCCATGTGTTGGTCCTAAACTAAATCCTAGCCGAGTGGCCTCGAGGTGTTTGCCAGAATGGGATGCTTTCCGATGCGAAAACAACGGATCAGTCTGTCGAGAATCAGATTACAAGTGGCGAACGAGTGGGGGCAACCCAAGATCGGAACAGGTGAGAGACTTGATCTAATCTGATTGATGGATCAGATCCAATCATCAACAGCTTCACAGGGTATACGTGCTCCGCAGCGTTACGTGACGGGTGTTGGTTGCGATTCGATTTCCCATGGCTTCAGCCGTCGCTGGAAACACAAGACCTCGGTTCAGGGCACCAAAGTCCCACATGGCGGCAGGCATCAGGGGGTCTTGACCTGGACTTGATTGCTCTGGCCTTATGCCCTGGTCACTTCAGTGCCTGGGCTGCTTGGCTGCATACTCTTGGCTCGCGGATCGTCTGAGGCTCTCTGAGCTGGCCAAGGCATTGCTCAAGGTACAAAGTACAGTTAGCATAAGTTCATGCTCTCCACTCTCACATGGTTCCATCGGAGCAGAGGTGCCGTGCTCTTCTTGGCATGGCACACTTTCCTTTTCCAAAAGGAGCTTTATATTCGAATGGCCCAATCACAAACATGCGATGGATCTGCCATCTCCAAGTGGCTGTGATACCCGCATTGCCAAGAAAAGCAACGCTCAAGGGTGATACGTACTGCACAGCGATTATTCCCGGCTGTTGATTGAAATTGCTGTGCCATGGCATCAATTAACGGAGAATCCAAATAGTGCAAACTCTCATGCAATCAATTGAGAGACAGCTTCCATGTTACAAACGAGTTTGGCGCCAACCTATATTGTACTGCGCTACTCTTGCGACGCCTATTCATCTTCAATGCCAGGAGGCGGGTTGTCGTGCTTGTTGTGAAAGGTGCGAACATGCAACCTTTGCTAGGATGGCCTGGGAGTCCTGGTTGACGGCCATGGTCTCGCCAAACACCTCACGTATACCCTCGGAGTGTAATCTAAAAATGGTTATCCTATAAAACCCACTTTTAAACAGG
>JABCKW010000972.1:0-26502 GCA_014824385.1 Fusarium cyanostomum
CTTAGGTATTACAAAAGGCCTTACTTTTACCCTTTTTAGTAATTATAAATTACTTTAGACGGTATATAAATATTAAAAGATAGTTAAGACAGTAAAACATAGCTAAAATCGGGCCTTAAGGATATCCCGCATTTTTGTAACTATCCCGCATTTTTGTAGCTAACCTAGCTTGCTAGGTTAGCTCGCCTGGGGCCTTAGCCCCACATGAGCCAACGGGTACGCCAACCGACGACACCTACGGCGATAATGAACTAGAACGTCTGGCTAGGTCGGGCAAGAGACTCGACTGGCCAGGTGTATGGTTTCTTCGATAGCGCAGGCCGATTCTGTCGCAGGGTAGAAGTTGAGCGTTCCGGCAGAGCAATGGAACATATCCCTCACGACCAGGTCGTATACCGCTCCACTTTTCAGCAAATGACGTATCAGCAAGTCCAAGCTGAGGTTTGTCGTTGGTTAGTTATAAAGCTTGGTGGGTCCTTAGATGATGGAGAGATTTAGTTGGCCGGGCGAGAGCATTACAAAAGTTTGATGCAATCCTAGCGGACTCATGGGCCTAAGAGCACTGGCACATTTGGGCGATGGCAAGAAGCGGACGAAAAGACTGGCTTTCGTCGGAAGCAGTGCCATCGGGGCAAGCATGGCTGGGTTTACATAATCATGAGCGGCCTTTACGGAATCGTTCGGTAGGAGCAAAGGGATAGGGCCGTCCAATAACAGACCGATTTCATGGTCTCGAGCCGTGAAGTGGGAAGGTAGTTGAAGAGTAGCATTGTATCCGTACAAGGGCTTCCCAATGCATGGGAAATCGCCCTCCTGCAAAGTCATGGTTCCATATTTAAGCAAACATTCCCATTATATACGTTGTTGCTCTCATGGTGTTTCCAGCGGCGAGTCATGCGATATACGCTTTCTTTCTGTATCTCCCTCATTTATAGTAACGACAGCTCCGGTGTCTTTCTCTGTCACCCCTGTAGGTCTTGCCTGGAGTCAGCCTGCTTCTAACCCCTCCTCCAGTCCATTCTTCAATCGAGGCAACACTCTCTCCTCAAACTTCAACTGTTAAGGCTTCATACCACTTTCATTATCAAGTTTCACTCTTCACAGTCAAGGCAACGAGGTAATACAAGTGATCATGGACACCAGTCCTAACCCATTATGCTTAGTTAGAATCCTGTAACTATTGGAGGCCCTCTGAGTCGGCTATTGTTCGGCTTCCTGTTTTCCTGCACACATTTGTCGGTCTGTTTGCTTGTATGATCTTGCACGATTCTGGAGATCCCCCCCTCAGGAGTTCAAAATGGCGCTTCGACGCTGCAGTATTGAAATCTGCGACAACCCGGCCGACCGAAGCATCGGAAGCTGCATGATATGCGCAAAGCACTTGTGCGCTGGTCATCTCCGAGCAGACATCCACACATGTCCGTCCATCGTAGGCGCCCTAGAGTGAACGCCCTTGATCCCAGGGCCGAGGCGAACGCTGATTGACGCCGAATCTTGCAGGACCATGATCCGGAGGCATACTATGCCGCCTACGGCGCGGCAAAAAAACAATACCTCGAGGCCTTGTTGGGCAAGATCAATGTGAATGCCCTGCAGTCGGCGGCCAGCAGGGCGCGACAGGACATTCCCTGCCGAATCCCCGCCTTTGCCAACCATGTTGGCCCGACCGCCCAGGTTGACCTCGTCTCCAGCCAGTGCGGCGGCCAGAATTGTCACGTGGACATCGAGTTCGCCGACGGAGTGACTTGGATCGCGCGGATCCGCCTCGACGACCCGCTCCTCCCACCGGCCGGCGTCCAGGCCCGTATCTTCCTAAGCGAGGTCGCGACACTCGAGTTCCTGGCGCATACGCGAGTACCGGCGCCGCGCGTGTACGGCTACGAGCTGGAGTCGCCCGGGAACCCCGTGGGCACGTCATACATCCTGATGGAGAAGCTAGCGGGAAAGCCGTTGGACTGGAACCGCGCCAACGCGGAACAGCGGGCCCGGGTGATGGAGCAGCTGGCGGACGTGTATCTGGAGCTCGAGAAGCACCCAATTCCGCTGACGGGCTCTCTCGTTCCACTTTCAGGGGTTGCGGAACTCGGCCGGGTCCAGGTTGGCGGCTTCGCACAGGTGCCGTGCTTCGAAACGCCAGAGCAGGTGTTGGGTCCGTTTGAGACGCTTGAGGCAGCGTACACGGCCATAATCCGTCAGCAACTGCGGACGCTCGCCAACCACGAGGTCAACAGCCTGCCGGTTGAGAACTACCTTGCCTTCCTCTGGCGCCTCAGGGCCCTCCCCGAGCTGGTCGCCGAGTCGGCGTCCCGCGTAGGGCCCTTTTACCTCAAACACTATGACGACAAGGGCGACCATATCCTGGTGAACGACGAATATAATGTCACGGGCATCATTGACTGGGAATTTGCGGCGGCCGAGGCCAAGGAACTAGCCTTCAGCTCCCCGTGCATGATGTGGCCCGTCGGCAAGTTCTATGATGGTGACAACTCGCTGGCCGAGGACGAGGTCCGCTTCGCTGCTATCTTCGAGCGGCGCGGGCGCGGGGATCTCGGCGAGACGGTGCGCGGGGGTCGTCGGTGGCAGCGGTACCTTTTCTTTCTCGGGGGCGGGATCCCGGGGGACATGGCTGAGTTCGAGCCGCTTTTCCAGGGCTTGCGGAAGAGCTTTATGGGCGAGAGGGCGGCCATCTCATCGTACGCGGATTGGAAGGTGGGCGCTTTGGGCGGATTTGCAAAGGGGGATGCTCAGATTCAGTCTCTGATGCAAGACGAGCCGACAATGGGGCGGAAAGCAACCAATTAATAGCCCTACCGCACCGGATTTACACCAGCATGTTTGGCCCAGCATGTTCGGCCAAGAATGTTCGAGTTAGCACGATTGAGCTGGGCACCTCTGTTTGCCAGCACTGAATCAGTGCTAGAGTATCCATGCCAGCATGCTGTCGGTGCTGGGGCACATGTGCCAGCACAATGACTCTAGCACGGTGGTGTTTAGTTCGGATCGTGTTCTGCTGGTTGTTGGTTACATCTTCGAGGTTCTTACATGATCCGCAGATCTTCTCAGCCCTCCGGCTGTGCTCTCGAATGAGCACAAGGTATCTCGAGCTTTTTTAGCTGCGGGGTGTGGGTACAAGAAAGTTGCGTGGTCGGTAAAGACTCGAATTACCTCCTCTAAGATATCTAACCTAGACGAACAACTAGAACCTAATTTATATTCACCAACTTTACTAGCCCTTTATACGCCTATTTCTTAATCCTTAAATAATATACTTCAATATAGCTACCTTTATAGTAGTATCTCCGCTTCTTCGGGCGATCCGTGTACCAGAAAGATCGGAAGCTTCCCACTTGTCGTGTCCAACGCTCTATCCATCGTGTCCTTCTTGTGGTCCAGTTCTTTGCCCATCTCGCTCTCTAACTCACTCTCCGGCTTTCTCCTTTTGTTCTGCTTCTTGCCCTTCTCCCTTTCGCCTCCCTTTCGACCTAACCTCCTTTTGCCTTTTGTCTTTTCGTCGCGGGAAGAACGTTTAGCAGTGCCCAAGGTTGTTTATTGTAGAAGCGGATATAGCATCGGATGGGCAAGTGGTCGAAAAATATCTCGTCGTTGCATATCTTCCCGAGCACATCAACTCCGTGCCTTTTGCAACTTGCCCTCCTGGCGGGGCACCAAGGCCATCTTCATCTTGCCTGCGAAGAAGCCGAGGGCAACGATGTAACGGACTGCAGTCCGAGACGGCCAGGACTCGACGCACAGATCTGTCAATGAGCTGCAAATTAGGCAGAGTGAAACGCCGTGAGCTCGAGGGAGCCTTTGGTTTTCTGATTTGTCGTCTTGAGCGTCCACCGACGACAACATCAGGCGATGCAGGTCTTCATCCAACGTCTTCCAGTCGC
The DNA here is from genome assembly GCA_014824385.1 of Fusarium cyanostomum. NCBI lineage: Eukaryota > Fungi > Ascomycota > Sordariomycetes > Hypocreales > Nectriaceae > Fusarium > Fusarium cyanostomum. The sequence goes on from JABCKW010000972.1 coordinate 3,894, forward strand.
TTGGTCTTGGTATAGTGCCGCGAGGTGAGAGACGAAAGCACATCATGATGCAGAAACTGCGAGGCCCCAGACGGGAGAGATAAGCGCAGGTTTTTTCAAAATCGAGAGTAAAAAGGCGCGGAAGGTGTCTTTGAGCAATCGCAATGTAACCACAAGCGATACTGAGAGTAGAATCGAGAACCACACTGTCTGGGTCTATCTCATGGTTTTGGTTTATTTCGTGCTGAAGCCCTTTTAGTTTCCAAATCAAGGGATGGGCTAGATGGCCATACCTCCGGCTCAGCCAGGGCAAAGTCTTCAAAAGAGCGAGTCAGCGGACTGATAGGGCCTTGACCAGTGGCTTCAGGCATTTCAACGAGGGTAATCGTGTGGGTCATGGTAGGGTAAGATGGGAAAGCGATAGGATTTGAAGATGGGTTAGAGGGAGGAGAGTTACGCGAGCCACAGAGGAAACCGATGTCGGGGGATGGCCACTATTTGTGACGGACGGCTTCGTGTGCCCCGGTCCTCCATAGAAAATATGTCACATGTTTATGCAGAGAGACAGCTCGATCTTGGCCATAGTGAGGCGAGATACTTGCAGCTGAGACCCGGGGGCGGAGTAGCGAGAACAGTATGCGCCCACCTTACACCCCCCCTCTTCTCTTGGTGGTTGGCCATCTCTTGTCCTCTTAGCTGATCTGTACGAGTGGGATCCAAAAGCTGCAGAAACTTACCCCTTGTGCTCAGCCGCCTGGGGTCCAACTTGGGTAGGACTAGTGAGCAACCATACAGGGGTCGCCTCTCCGGTACTGGTATCGGATGGAGGGTCGGGTGGAATCATCAAGCTCTATCACACGTCGCTCTGGCTCTCAAGGTCTGGATGGTGAGAACGAACCCGGCTTTCCAACATGGTCGTGGTTGTCCGGGGCGTCTAAACACGGCGTCAGATTTGATCAGGTCTCAAACTCACTGATTCAACTCACCGAGCCGAATGTATTTTCCACCAAAGCGGAATTCAGTCAATTTCAGCGACCATTTACATCGTGCGCTTCGGTTCGAGGCACCTTTCCTTCCTCTCGACCTATCTCAGTCTCAGGTGGACTTTCTGGATGGGCTTTATATAATACCTTCAACCATGTTCGACGTTCCAGCAGAACATCTCGGCGTGTTTCCAAGGTTTGAGGTTCCAAGTCTACATGAACCCTTCCCAGATCGAGTTCTAGCTCTGCTCTTGAGTCTAGATCCCGAAGGCCCGCATGATGAAGTGGCTTCTGCAGTTATTGCTCTCCATTTTCGAGGGATCCTTCTGCAGCCTAAGGACCAATATCATGAACGTGTTGGGTGGTTAAGTCTTTTCATAACAGGGGAGGCTGATTCAAGAGCTGAGTATGTCCAGCAGTGGCAAGCCGAGATGGACAAGTGGCGGAGACCTATCTGCCTGATATAGATGATTCTTTAAACAACGGCTTAGTTAAAGTATGGATTGGTTACATGCGTATCTGCCTCGAAAGTAAGCTAGTGTAGTAAGATAGGGTTCGCTGGTTTTTTATACTTGTTTAGTATTTAATTTTAGATAGCCTGTAAGATAACCATTAGTTCTTTAATAGATTTACCGAGCAGGTCAAGCTCAACCCCCTTGGCATTCGCTGCCATTGTGTCGCCCTCGATCCTGCAATCGCTTCTGGTTGTGCTGAGGCCATGACTAGGTTTGGGCTGAAAGACATTCTCGCGTCTTTGATCAAACCAGCACTTAACGCAGAAACTCCGACCTCACACCAAATCTGGTTGCTGCTTGCAACAACAAACCGGCACTGGATGAACCGAATCCTAATCTAGGGATATCAGACACACTGGCAGGGCTTGGTCTTGATGATCTATTGGATCTTTCTATCTCACAGTGAGACTCGTTCAGTCAGAAGCTACAGCTGTCCCGTAGCCATATTGTCACCAACCTAGCAGACACCATTTTCCTGGACAGAAGACTCGTCTCCAAAGGAATAACCCAGGACTCGGGGGCCTATTTCTGCCTTTCCAGCAACTCTCCCCCTTTTCGTACTATACGCGCATTTTCGATAATAGAATCCTCCCCTTCGCCATCAACGGCGAGGTACGCCATAAACGCGCCCAACTCCTCATTCCGGACCACCCAATTCTCGCTCATCAACGCACCAACAACGCCAGCAGCCATCATGTTCCTCGTCAACACACCTCCTGGCTTGACGATGAAAGTCTGCCATACAGAGGCATGGCTCTCTGCAAATGCGAGCGCTCTGGTCTCATGTAGGCCCTAATCCATGTCAGATGTGCAAAGCTGATGATGGACGGTGGCATACCTTGATCTTGCGCGCCTCGTCCATGAACCACAACTTTTGGTCTTGGTCCTGACGCACAAACTTGCCGCTTAGATGGATATATCTAAATCGAGGCCTGCTGGGTTGCGCTTCCAGAACTCGCGCGAAGGATTCTTGGAAGGCAAGAGGATATTGGACGTCGACGGCGGGGCTCCCATTATACTGGTACGTTCCCATCGCCCTTCAGGCAATTAGTACATGAATGGCTGTTTAGATGCAAGCCAAACTTACCAAATCATGGCAACGGCATCTGTATGAGCCTGCAAAACGTGACCCGGCCAAGCTGAAAAGTCTTGAATCAAGACGCACTCAAGCTTCGGGTGGTCAGACACGTCAACAGGTAGTTCTCGGCGCACGAAAGCAACGACACGCGAGATGCTAGCATGGGCGAGACATTGGCTGAGGGCTTCACCTCCAATTGATCCGCTTGCGCCAACGATGAGGACTTTCATGGTGGCGGCAAGTATTGTCGTTAATGGTGATGAGTGACGGTTTCCAGGAGCTGGACTGAAACACCGAGTTTTAATCGAGGCTCGAACTTGTAGGCATGCAACTTATACGTGTAACTATAAATATGGGTTGCGGAGCGGAGTTGGGGAGGGCGGAGTTTACAAGCCGGATGTTTACCTAGCGTGAACTGAGAGTAGGACGGCGACAATCATAATAAACGAAAATAGAAATTAATCATCATTTTAGTATAAACTACATATTCACTCTTTCCACCACCTTTTAGAGCAAATTTATTGCTTCGCTATTGACAAAGTCATGATCAAGTCAACATATATATAAGCTACTCCGTACGGCGCTGAGTATGGGAGGTCACGAGCTAACAGATTCAGGGGTTGCATTGTAAGCATAAGCTGACAGAATTTACAAGTCAGCCTTAACTTCCCTCAAGCAACAGCTTCTACTCACTCCAAAGTCTCCTGTTACAATGTTCAGCAGGGCCGCGTCTATATTGACCCAGGTCTGGCCACCAGCGCCCAAGTTCACCGAAAAGGATGTACCAGATCAGTCCGGCAAGGTAAGCATCATGCCTGACGTCAAAGTCTCTTATCAAACCATTCATAGGTATTCATCGTCACCGGCGGATCAGCCGGCATTGGCAAAGAACTAGCCCAGATCCTCTTCTCGCTCAATGCCAAGGTGTACCTCGCCTCCAGAGGCGGCACCAAGGGCAGCGAGGCCATCGACTCCATCCGCTCGGCGCTGCCGCGATCCACCGGGTCACTGCAGTTCATGCCTGTTGACCTCGAGGACCTGGACAGCGTGAGACAAGCAGCAGCTTCGTTCCTCGACAAGGAATCTCGGCTCGATGGTCTGTGGAACAACGCGGGCGTCATGTCCCCCCCGGCAGGTTCCACGTCGAAGCAAGGCTATGAGCTCCAGCTGGGAGTCAACTGCCTGGCGTCTTTTCTCTTGACTCAACTTCTAACGCCTATCATGATCCAAACTGCGACTCGCGAACCGCCAGGTGCTGTCCGAGTCATGTGGGTTTCGTCATCGGCCGCTGAACTACTCTCTCCGCCGGGAGGAGTGGATATAAACAACCTGGACTTCAAAACGGAGGTATCTGGCTCGGTGAAATACGCCATCAGTAAGGCGGGCATGGTCTTGCTCTCGCAGGAGTACGCTCGCCGCCATAAAGAGCATGGAATTCTCAGCGTCGTAGGTTTCCTTCTCTTCTAGGCAATCGTCTGCTGACGGAAAGGAGGCTATGAACCCTGGAAATGTCAAGACAGACCTGCGACGACATTTGCCCTGGTATCTCGCCACGTTTGTCGGCTCGTACAGCTTTCAGCCACGCTATGGCGCCTACACGGAGCTATTTGCGGGTTTCTCGCAAGATATTACGCCAGATAACTCTGGTTGTTGGGGTATGTTATCAGTTTGATGTTGTGGGGGCACGGCTAATGTGTTGCAGTTATCCCGTGGGGACGAATCTCGGCAGTTCGCCAGGATATTCACGATGCAAAGGCCGAAGCAGAAGGGGGCAACGAAATTGGGGAGAGGTTCTGGGAATGGTGTGAAAGAGAGACTTGGAAATATCTCGTAGGAGACAATGACAGGCCTGTGTAATTACAAAGAATGGCATCCTATGTAACAGAGGTAGTTTACCTTTGTTGTAGACTGCACCAGCTGCTTTCATTTTTGCGGCTTCAACATGTCAGCTATTCTTGACACGTAATGTGTCAAAAGGTCGAATAAGAAAGTATGCGTTTCTATTGTTCGGACCATCCATCCTCATGGACATGCAAATTTGTAAGAATAGGCCATTTGCATGATTATGCTATCCTTTAGTCTAGTGCCGTCAAAATGCCTCGTTTCTCCTCATTGACTCACTGACACGGTTCTCAGCTTCCGGCCTCGGACTTGGAAGTTTACAACAAAGCGTAAGCTTATTCCGTCACAAAGATATCCCGAGACTTGCTACCAAAGGGCTCACGTTGGCAAGGGCCAGGGCCGAGGACATACCAGCCATCCGGTCCATAGTCAATGCCGCATACGCGAAATACATCGAGCGCATCGGCAAACCGCCTGCTCCCATGACAGCAGACTACAGCGAGCTCCTACAAACACACGACGTATTTGTCCTGCGCAACAACGACAACGTAACGGTTGGCTCCATCGTGTTTGGCTGCGAAGAAGGCTCCGACTCGATCAAGATCAACAATCTAGTTGTCGACGTGGCGGCCCAGGGTCGCGGTTATGGAGGCGTGCTCATGCGCTACGCAGAGGATTTCGCGAGGGCGAGGGGGTGCTCGGCTTTGACGCTGTTTACAAATGTCAAGATGCATGAGAACCTTGGGTTGTATGCAAAGATGGGGTTTGTTGAGACTGAGAGGAGAACTGAGGCGGGATACGAGCGTGTGTACTTTCGCAAGGTCTTGTGATGAACGAGCTTTATGGACTTGTTGTCTTGTTTATTTGCTCATTGTCGTATAGAACTATGTTTATATACCCCTCTAGTCCCTGTGAAGCCCATATACAAGGACATCATTGTGCTCACAGGCAGCCAGCTCCTGATTGTTCCAGCACAACTTGCCTTTTCAGGGAAAACGACAACCACTAGACACAAGCGGTACCATGGGGCGCACCCACATCCCAGAAGCTTGCTACCAGAAGCTGGGCATGCCAGGAAACGAGATGGTCGCCTGAGGATGAATATGTCACTGGATATTTCCGGTTTTGGTCCAAACCGCCTCAGCGCGGAGAGAACATGGCCACCCCCAGAAGCACCCGCGCCTCAGCGAAACAAAGGAGAGAATCCTTGATTAGTTGCAACCCTCGTGCTCTCCTTTCAACTCGGCCTGAGCCTCTCAAAGCTAAAGTTCCACACCTCAGCCCTCCGCAGCCCTTCCGAAGATTCCACAAGTCCAACATGCTGCATCACGCTCGGATCGAGGGCCCATTTGGTCAACCCCCTATCGCGCGCATAGTCCTCGGTGATCATGTCGCCCGGAAACTGGAACGGCGGTTCCCGAAGGAAATCTTGGAGACCTTGCAGGTGGTGCTTCGGAAAGACGAGGCCCTGGGCGCAGCAGCCATAGCGAGGCATCTCGCGAACACCGGGCGACAAGGCGAAGAGTCGGTGGAGGCTGATGCGGCCAGTCATGTAAGCCAGGGCGATGCAGGCGGGAATCCAAAGACCGAGAAGCAGAGCGACCGTCTGGGCAAAGTCTTTGCTGGCGTAGGTGACTGCGTGGCGACGACGCCGACAGCGCAGGGCGACCAGTAGGCAGACGATGATGCCGGTGTAGCCCAGGATGACAACCTGCAGGTAGTCAAAGACCTCCTCGTTGTTCCATCCCATGAAAAGCTCCGAGTAGAACAGGCGCAGGTAGATCCAGTCGCGGCGCGAGTCTTTGGCGCGCTGCTCAACTTGTGCAACGCCCTTCCTGAAGCGGGTGTACCAGTCTCGGGAGGCAATAACATCGTCTTCCACGAGGGCGAAGTATGCTGGGTCTCGTTTCCGGCAGGCTTCGAACAGGACGGAATGGTCCAGACGGATATTCTCGACTCGATCGTCGCTGCGGCCGACGCCGCGGATGTCGTGGGGGAGGATGGTGTAGTCCAGGTCCGACTGCACCTCGACCGCCGTCTCGCTGGCATTGTTGTTCTCGTACACGATGACGTCGTCCGCCAGACCAAACAGCCAATCCTGGCCGAAGGCGAAATGGTGCCTGGGGTTCTTATCCGCAAGCAGGACGACAATACGGATCTGATTCCGCTCGTCGGCCGTAAGCGTGTCGACCAGACTCCCAATCGTGTGCGCGAGGAACGCCGCCGTGGTCCGGTTGATGCTCGGGATGCCGACGCATAGGAACTCGTCCGTTATCGGGGACTCGGTCCTGTGTACGTGCTTGACTGGGTAGATGTCGCGCTGCAGATACTCGTCGACCTCGGCTTCGCGAAGGGCCGAGAAGTGCCGGTCGAAGGCGCGGTTGGCGTTGTAGAAGAGGGAGGAGGGGTCGTCATAGCTGTTGAAGTAGCACCATATCAAGGCGCAGAACCATAGGAGCCAGAAGCCGATGTTTGCGTGGGAAGGCCGCATGCTTCACTGCTCATGACATGGCGAAGGCGATGAAGCGCATCGCGAAACCAGTTACGGAGGTGTTGCCTAAGGACCCAGGCCTATGGTGCCCGGGTAGCCGGGCACCCGCTGCAACACCCAGCCCCTTTTCCCGCCGCTAAGCCTTACTGCCTGATTGGTAGCCCCGGGAGTGCCCCAGAATTGTTTATTTAATGTTATTTAACTAGTGCTTACGGGGTCCCTGCCCTGGACTTGGGCTGGCATAGCCCTGGAGCGTTAAGGCGACGAGTCGACATTCATGCTTCAACTTGTAAATCCAATGCGACACAATGGCTCTATAGAGAAACAACCCCGATATGTCGCTAAACTCCGTATGATATCATGCTTTCGAAACTCTACCCAAGGTTGTCGGGACACTTGGCGCGGATCTTGGATCCAAACAGACGAAAAATGACGGGCACTGGCACCAAGACCAGCGACAGGAAAGCCAATACGCTATTACCCCAGCCCAGGCCAAGATTATTGTACATGGACAAGCCCGCGAGAGGCAGCATGGCGCCAACGAGTGATCGCAGGACCGTCACAGCGGCAACCACCGAGGCCGCGTACGAGATGTAGGCGTCGATGAGATAGATCTGGAGGCACATCTGACATGGCCGTTAGCAGCGCTTCCTTTATGCACGCCCTAGTACTCACCATGATGCCCATGATGCCGAAGCAGAAGAGCGCAACCCCAATCATGGGCACGATCCAATGGGTGTTGCTCTCCGTCGTCCACCCGTACCAGAAAAGAGACGCCACGATGATGATGCCGTTGGGCAAGGTCATCCAGATCGGTAGACGGTCTTCAGGCACCGTCTTGCCGCTCTGGGCCAGCCTCTTCTTTATCACGACGTCCGCCATGACGCCGAACAGAACAGTGCCCAGCAGCATGCCGATGCCGGTCGGGATGTACGCAAGGCCGATGGTGCCTGTGCCAAAGCCGTACTGCCGCGCAAAGACAAATGTGAAGGTGCTGAACATGAGGTAAAGGATGCCGTACACGACGGCGATGTAAAAGGACAGGATGAAGATGGGGAGATGGGTGAACAGCATCTTCATGGGTCGCATGATGGCATGCTCGATTCGCTTCCTGCTGGTAAGCCCATCCTGGTCCAGGACAGAGTAGAGGTCTTGGTTGCCTGTCTCCTTCTTGAGCTGCTCAGCCTTCTTCCGGAGCAGAGTGGGATGGTAGGTTTCGGGCGCACTGAAGAAGCACAGAATAGAGACGGCACCGGCCTGTGAGAATCAGTGTCTGACCTGCAACTCGACGGACAAGCAAGGCACTCACAAAAATTGCAATCACCCAAAAGACCCATCGCCAGCCCAGGTCCTCGATCATATACCCTCCCGCCATGGGTCCGATACACGGTCCCAGCAACGGGCCCATGGCCCAGACAGCCATAGCTTTGCCTCGCTCCTCCACACGGAACATGTCAGAGATGGTACCACTCCCGTTAGTAAGGGGAGTCGATCCGGTGAAGCCCATCAGGAAGCGAAACACAATCAGCATGGGCATGTTCTTGCTCAGGGCGGTAGCCACCGTGGCCAGGATGAACAGGACATTGGCGACGTTGAAGACGATTGCCCGGCCGTAGATCTCGCTGAGGGGTGCTGCAAGGAGGGGCCCGAAGGCGAAGCCGAGGACGTAGACGGATACAACAAAGGTTGCGATGTTCTCGTTTGTGGATTTGAACTCGCGCATGATGTCAGGGACGCCTGGGGCGAACATGGAGGAGCCCTATGCTACGTCAGGAGACGAGGGCCCAGTTCATGTTATTGTACGTACAAGTGGACTACCGAGCGTTGTCAGCACTTTCTTTGACTTGGGTCGATGCTCAACTCACGTTAGGAGGGTCATGACAGATAGAGTACCGATGCACATCCACTTCTTGCTGGCTGGCCAGTTCATGGGGTTGTCTGGGTCGTCGGGGCCATCCCAGCCGACAGCATTCGGGTCTTGCGGCGTAGAGGTTGAAGCTTCGCACTCCTTGTTGTCTGTTTGCCGAGCAGCCTCCTCGTCTATTTGCCGGTTTTCCTCGTCGCTGCCATGGATCGAGGGTGTCAGGGTTCGCTGGTCCGTGTCGCCCAACTGGATGCTTTGCGTGGAATCTTTAGGAGCCATCATGTCTGGTTGGGTCGAGAATCTTGAAGCTATCACGACAGGCAGGCAACCTTGGAAAAGAGGGCGAGGAAAGGTATTTAAAGGTCCGTGGCCAGCATGGCACAACCAATCATTCCCCCAGCAGCGAGGCGAGGGCTCCAACAACGTGCTATGAACGCTAATACTGGAAGTCGGAGCAGCCGACGACGAATTAGGCTTCACTACCGGGCCATCAAGCACCCGAAAGCCCGTTCAACTTCTGGGGTTCGCCGTCTTGGCTGGGATCAACAAGGAGAGACGGCGCCGATTTTATGCGGCCCCGCCCGGCAGAGTTGGTTTCCGGACGGGCCAGTTATGCAAGCCGGCCGATGTTATGCACCGTTTATGCAAGTTATGCAGAGACGGCTCGGGGCGCCCCTTTTGTCCTTCCGGAGCCACGTTCCAACCGGAAAAATATCATTTTCATAAAAGTCATGACCATCGTGCCCATGCAATCTTGATTCACAAGCTCCGAAACGGTCTCCCGATGACAGGTTACATCTTGTCCATCTGCATATGATCGATGAAGCCATCACCTAATGTCACGCTGGGATCATACCCGTCCTTACCTAACCCAGCTGGTTGGTCTCTTCTTGGCATGGCAGTCTGTCAGTTGTCCACGGGAGCCCCCCTTCCTGCGGGCCGAGGAAGTCTCAAGTTGGAGCTTTGCTACCATTTGAAGTGGAGGACAGCAAACTCCCAAGTTCTTGATTGAGGACAGTCATGCTTCCCAAGATCTCACATCAGCATAGAGCAACCGGGCTTCATATCAGGCACCCGATTGGCCGGCTTACGATTTTCTCAATGCTCCATCCTGGGTTGAGTTAGCTCTGCTAAAAGCGGGAGAACTAAGATGCCTCTGACGGGCGCACTTCAAAAGCCTTATGAACTGGCCGAATCCTCAGACTCTCGACGAGCTCCTCAATCCTCACAGGAACCATGGCCGCTCACAATGCCACCACCGTGCTGCAGGGCCTCGTCGCCCGTCTTCAGGATGGCAGCCGCAGCACCGCGACAGCCGTCACCACCGCTATTCTAGCGACCGCAGTGGTGCTGTCTCTGTTGCACAGGCTGCTCACGCCGCGAATCGACCCCCGCGAGCCCCCTGTTGTGAAGCCCACCATCCCCTTCATCGGCCACATCATTGGCATCATCCGACACCAATCAGACTATCACAGAATCATCCAGTGCGTTGCACTTTTACTCACGCGAGTGGACAATTATGCTGACGCTGAGGACAGCAATGCTAACCCGTCTCAGCCCATCGCCACTCTGCCCATGCTCAACGGCAAGATGTACACCGTCTACGATCCGCATCTCGTCCAGGCTGCGTTGCGCTCCAAGAACGCCTCGTTCGAGCCTTTTGTCATCGACTTTGCTCAGAAGTCCTTTGGTCTCAGCCAGGAAACGACGGCCAAAGTGAATGGTCCCAATGTCTATGACGACTTCACTGAAGCTATCCATACAAGCTTCCAGGCTTCCATGCTCCACAAGATGAACGTTCACTTCTTGGCCAGCATCTCTGCAAAGATGATCCCTATCAGCAATGGGACAGTGCGTGCTAACCCGGCCAACGCGGGCAAGGAGGAGGTCATTGCTGGAGGACTGAGGGTAGAGAACCTGTATCTGTGGTGTCGAGATGTCATGAGTCTGGCGACCACCAGGGCTCTCTACGGGGATCACGATCCCTTTGGTCCGGAGCCCTCCCTGGTTGGTGATTCATGGTAGGTGAATTACTCCATGATTCTGCTTCAACCCGCTGACGCTGCAAAGGACGTTCGAGGAATCTCTTCCGTACTTCTTGCTCTCCCTCTTCCCTTCAATCACCATGCCCAAGGCATACAAGGCGCGACTAAAGCTGCAGGCTATCATGAGCGAATACTACACAGGAGAGCATGATGTCAACGACCCAACCACCTCCCAGGTCGTCAAGAATCGTGCAGGCGCACTTCGAAAGCACGGCTTCACTGGCCACGAGATAGGGCAGCTTGAGGTCGTCCTCCCCAACGTCGCGACCCTGAACGCCGTTCCCACGTTCTACTGGCTGCTCCTCTATGTCTTTGACAGGCCCGAGCTGGTGGAACGTCTGAGAAGCGAGGTCGAAGCTGCTGCAATTGTATCAGAGGAGGGTGGAAAACGGACAGTCACATTCAACATTGCCGAGTTCGACGCAAAGCTTCCCCTGCTCGTCAGCTGCTACCGCGAAACCATGCGCCTCTCGAACCACTCCGTCAGCATGCGACGCATCATGGAAGACATGACCATCTCCGGACCCGACGGCCAATCCTACCTCCTCAAGAAGGGCACGGATATTCAGCTCCCCGCGGGCGTGACACATCACGAGCAAAACGTCTGGGGCGACGATGCGGAGGCGTTTGATCCCGAGCGGTTCCTCACAGCTGCGCAAAAAGACAGGACGTCTGAGAGTGCCGAGACGGTGCGGAAACGCAAGGCGGCCTACTTTCCGTTTGGCGGAGGGCGGCATCTGTGTCCTGGGAGGAACTTTGCCTTTGCAGAGATTCTGGGCTTCATGGCCGTTCTGCTGCTGGGCTTTGACATTGAGCCGATAGGAATGGCCTTTGGCGATATGAAGATGCTCGGTGCAAAGCTTGCCAGCGGGGCGGTCCGCCCTGAGAAGTACGGCAAAGGCCTCGGCGGGAAGATTCTGAGGAGAAGAGCATGGGAGGATGTTGAGTGGAAATTCGAGTGCTGATAGAGTCACAAAGAAAGGTCGCATGCTCTGAGGATTGGGGGATACAGTGTCGATGCGAGACCATCTTCATTATCATCAATCATGACCGCTAATGCTAATACAGAGCCCAGCTTTTGATACACACATGCCAAAGACCTTGTTTCTCTTTTCAAAATGCAGCAGCAGGCAAGCACAATTCCATCGGTACATGGCCCATACGATAAACCGTTGCCCAGAACGTGTGCATGGGCAGAGCAAATGTGACAGCCGAACCAGATTTCCTCTGCGTGTGTTCTCCCGACGTGACTTTTTATTGCGCCGTTCCTTTGTTTCCCGTGCTATCTATACTCGTCCAATCGTACCCACGGCGTTGCATTGAGCCCGTCTCTCGACTCTCACTGCCCGTCGCCCGCCGCAGCGCCCTTCGAAGCCGACCGCGCGTGTCCATTCGCCTGATAGCGCCCGCATCCATCGGCGGGGTTTTCCCGGCGGCATCCAACGTCGGCGGGCGGCTGATCGTCCCGGCATTGTGACAGATCGTGCAGTGGCGCATCGGGCACATTGCCTGGCTGCAGGTGAGAATCAGGCTGAGGGTGGGGGAACACGAGGACAGGCTGGTACAGCACGCGGTACGACGGGCTGTTGAGCCAGATGTCCTGGGGCCAGTGAGGAGCAGGCGGCTGCTGATCGATTGTCATCATCGTTCGGTGCTCGTACTGGGGGCTTGGAGTGTCTGGGGCTGAGATGGAGAGGGTTTGGAGACTGCCGAGGTTGTGCTGGTGTTGAGGGTCGAGCTGATCTGCGGCGCCTGGCATTGTGGTTGAAGCGGGCTTGATATGGTCCTGAGAGTCTCCGTTGTATGGCCGTCTGGTGCTCGAGTGCTCTATCGCGGGATGGAAGCTGTCGCCTCGCGTCGAGTTCTCAGCGGTGCTGAAGGCGGAATACTCGCACATGTTGTTGCAAAGGACAGTGTGTTCATCAACCTGCGATGCCTCTCAGATGCCTTGAGACGGGCAGACGCGCTGATATAACTACTCGCTCCTGCATACATGAGCGTCAGGCTGCTGTACCCGATGATGATCAACGAGCGCCCTCTCGGGCACGAATTGCCTGGCAGCTGCCCGTTCCCACTCTCGCTCGGGCTACAGAAGCAATCAACTGCGCGTCATGTGTTGGAAACACACCTAAAGTACTCCGTACGCCGACCGATTTATCCATCCGCAGAACGCCTCTGTCAATGAAAGGCGCATGGCGCGCCACAGCATGTTCTGCAGAGCCCACAACGGCCTATCCCCGTTGTCCGGAGCCGGCTCCGGCGTGCCAAGTGGATGCGTTGCTGTCCATGTTCAGCTTGCTCCGTGCTGTGGAACACGATATGCATGCCCAGTTACAGATTGAGACAGAGAGTCCCGCATCTTGCCTCGAGACATTCACGTAAATGCTCCAATTGTAAAGGTCTCTCAAATTGACCAAGTCGCAGCTAATCGACGGACCGAAGTAGCGTATTCGCCTGAGACCATGAAAAGTGATATCTCATCTTGTTGAGTTGACAGAGATCAGATATTGACATCTGCTGGTCACGTCGGCCGTTGCGTGGCGCTGCACCTTGCGCCAAGCACTTTGATCCACTGGGTACTTGTCGGAGGTGAGATTCAATTCCTAACAGCGCCATTAGCATCTTCGCTATGTAGCTCAGCTTCTTGACGATTTGCTGCAGCATCTACTTGCTTGGGTTTTGCGCCCGTTTTCCATGTTGTCTCCTCAGAAGGCTGAGACATATACAGAGTAATTTAGCTAGAGGATGCAGCCATCTTCATCTGGCTGCCAAAGGATCCCCGCTTAGGGTAGAGCCGCGTCTGCCCGGTTCTGCTTTCCAGTTAGCGGAACTGGAGATGGCGTTGAAGATGAGAGCTGAGATGACAATCTCGTCAATGGCTGCACGCCATGCAACAGTCTCACAGCACAAGGTGGGTTACACAAACTGGTCACATTTTGTCGCGCAAGGCAAGCTGCGTGACAAAAGGCACTCGGCATTTGTACCGATGCTGTCCTGGAGAGGTATCGCTCATCATGACTTGAAACGGTAGAGATCAGGCTTGCTGGAGCTAACTCGGACACCAAACATGCTAAATTAGCTCCATGCTTGACGGCCAGACTGTGATCCAATCCAGGGGCTTGGCATGGATTTTCAGGGTCCCTGATCTTGACCGGCTTGGAAGCTAGCTAGACCGATGTATGACCCGTGTAAGATATGAATGATGCTTAAACTGACTCGTCCGCGCCTTGATCTAATCTAGTAGCTTATTGTTCGCTGGCTTTTCGAGATGCCACGCTTGACGAGCAGGTGCAGAACACCGTTGTTACACTGCGTCAACGTCAAGACGAAACCAAGTAGGATCCATCCCTATTCATGCTCATCATCAAGACTGTCCAGACAGTATCTGCAGGTCAAGTTAAAGGCCGAAGTAAAGCTGAAAGGGTTCGGGGTTAAGATTTAGGGTAGCCCAAACCTTCAGCATGCTTAAATATCTATGACGAAATACCCGCGATCGATCCTCGATCATCACCGACCTCCGGACTAACATAGAGTAGTCTAGTAGCAGATAAGCAGTACTTAGTCCCTGTCGCGTTCTCTGAAAAGTCCGAAGGCCGACTTCTTACAGCCCAGACCCTTTGCAGTGCGTCATAGACGCTTACAAGATGTCAGACAAAAGTATTAAGCTAGGGATCCAAGCAGTAATGAGAGCTTCCTTTGTTCCTCATGACCTACGGCGTGTCGCGTCAAAGCAGTGAAACCATTAATTGCAATGGCCGACGAGAGACCTACCCCCCGGGATGAAGATGTCCCTGGAGGTTACCCAGTGACGCCCAGCGTCAGTTCCATTGACCAGTTGACGCCGACCGGGAATGATACCGCCGACCGCTTTGAAGCCGGGCTTCCGGAGCACGATGCCTCGGCCGGCCGACCAACCTCGTACGACCTTGTGACTTCGGCCGGCTTCGCAGGCGGACTTCCAGGCGGTTTCTTAGATTCCAGCGAGCAACCGCAAACAAGCAATGCGCCGTATCCTGCGACACCAACAGAGAGACTGCAAGACCAGCAACACACATGGGATTGTTCTCATGAGAAACAGCGAGACGAGGTTGAGCCACGGCTAGAACAGCGACAAGAGAACAACACGACATATCCTGCGGCTGCTGTCGGTATTTCTACAGACGACAACTCCTCCTCCAGCACCGTCCTGTCTCCCCGCGACTACTCGAGAGATGAGAAGCACAAAGAAACAGGGGGTATGATTGCTAGGAGCGAGCGTTCATCGCCAAGTGACGCCCCATCGTCGCCTGACGAACCTCATTTCGCACCGCTGAAGTCTGCATCAACCGACGACAAGGAGAGACCCAACTTCGAAAGGAAAAAGACAGTCCGCAATGAAGATGATCTCCTCCGTACTCTGACGCGACGCAAGACAACCGCGAGCACACCTGCTGAGGCCGAAGAACACGAGGAACTCGACCGGCTGATGTCCCGCATCTTTGGCCAGGCTCGTCAAAAACAAGGCGAGGGAGAAAAGACTCGTCACAGCGGAGTCATCTTCCGTGGCCTTACGGTTCGCGGTGTTGGCCTCGGCGCCAGCCTTGCCCCGACGGTCGGTGACTTTTTCCTAGGCCTCCCTCGCTTTCTCGCCAAGCTCTTCACCAAGGGCCCCAAGGCTGCCATTGCAAAACCTCCGGTTCGTGACCTCATTAGTAACTTCGATGGATGTGTACGCCCTGGTGAGCTGCTTCTTGTGCTGGGCCGTCCAGGAGCAGGCTGCAGTACGTTCCTCAAGGCCTTCTGCAACCAGCGGGCGGGCTTTGAAGCTATTGAGGGCCATGTCTCGTATGGTGGCACTGATGCTGGAACCATGGCTAAGGATTTCCGTGGCGAGATCATTTACAACCCGGAAGATGATCTGCACTATGCGACCCTGTCGGTTAAGAGGACGCTTCAGTTTGCGCTGCAGACACGCACGCCTGGGAAAGAGTCGAGACTTGAAGGCGAGACGCGTGCCGATTACGTCCGCGAGTTCCTGCGCGTCGTGACAAAGCTGTTCTGGATTGAGCACACCCTCGGCACCAAAGTGGGCAACGAGTTCATCCGCGGCGTATCGGGCGGCGAGAGAAAGCGAGTCAGCATCGCTGAGGCCATGATCACTCGAGCCTCGGTCCAAGGATGGGACAACTCGAGCAAGGGTCTCGACGCCAGCACGGCAGTCGAGTACGTCAGGTCAATCCGTGCCATGACGAACATGGCCGATACCTCGACCGCTGTGTCTCTCTACCAGGCTGGTGAGACTCTGTACGGCCTCGTCGACAAGGTCCTCCTCATCGACCACGGCAAGTGTCTCTACTTTGGCCCGTCCGACAACGCCAAGCAGTACTTCCGCGATCTTGGGTTTGAGTGTCCCGAGCGATGGACTACGGCCGACTTCCTCACCTCTGTGACGGACGAGCATGAGCGCAGTATCCGCAGCGGCTGGGAGGATCGGATCCCGCGCACCGCAAATGAATTCTCAGAAGCCTACCGTCGAAGTGACGCGTACCAGAAGAACCTCGAGGATATGCAGAACTTTGAGTCGGAGCTGGGCTGTCGGACTGAAGAAGGTCGCCAGCACGAGTCGGAGCGAACCAAGAAGAAGAACTACGAGATTTCCTTCCAGCAGCAAGTCCTGGCCTGCACTCATCGCCAGTTCCTCGTCATGACGGGCGACCGAGCATCGCTGTTTGGAAAATGGGGTGGTCTCTTATTCCAGGGCCTTATCGTCGGAAGCCTCTTCTACAACCTGCCCCAGACTGCAGCGGGCGCCTTTCCTCGCGGCGGCACACTCTTCTTTCTACTGCTCTTCAACGCCCTGCTGGCTTTGGCTGAGCAGACGGCCGCATTCGAGTCCAAGCCCATTCTTCTGAAGCACAAGTCCTTCTCATTCTACCGACCGTCTGCGTTTGCTATAGCGCAGACGGTCGTCGATGTCCCCATGGTGTTTATCCAAGTCTTCCTGTTCAACGTCATCATCTACTGGATGTCCAACCTTGCACGCACAGCGTCGCAGTTCTTCATCGCGACGCTCATCCTGTGGCTCGTGACGATGGTGACGTATGCCTTCTTCAGGGCCCTCTCGGCGTGGTGCAAGTCTCTGGACGTGGCGACGCGGTTCACGGGCGTTGCGATCCAGATCATCGTGGTGTACACTGGTTATCTCATCCCGCCCGACTCGATGCACCCTTGGTTCGGCTGGCTGAGATGGATCAACTGGGTCCAGTACGGCTTTGAGTGTCTGATGGCCAACGAGTTTACTGGCCTGGATCTTCAATGCATTCCGCCTTTCCTGGTTCCGCAAGGTCCCAATGCGCAGCCGCGATACCAGGGCTGCACTTTGGCGGGCGCGTCTCTAGGCGCGTCATCGGTCCAAGGCTCAGACTACATTAAACAGTCCTTCACCTACACCCGAGCTCATCTGTGGCGCAACTTTGGCTTCTTGTGGGCATTCTTCATCTTCTTCGTGTTCCTGACTGCAGTGGGAATGGAACTCATGAAGCCCAACGTCGGAGGCGGCGCTATTACCGTCTTCAAGAGGGGTCAGGTTCCCAAGACGGTTGAGGAGTCGATTGCTACTGGCGGTCGGGCCAAGAATGAGAAGAATGACGAGGAGCATGGCCGAACAGCTCTGGTCGCTGAGGGCGAAAGCCGCGAGCGGACAAAGACCGATCAACAGCTTGCCAGAGAAGTCGCCAAGAACGAGACTGTCTTCACGTTCCAGAACATCAACTACACGATTCCTTACGACAAGGGCCAGAGGAAACTACTTCTGGGTGTTCAGGGCTATGTTCGTCCCGGAAAGCTGACTGCCCTCATGGGCGCTTCTGGTAAGTAGTCCCGACTCAGGAACATGATCGCAAAAGCTGACAATTGCTACAGGCGCTGGAAAGACAACACTGCTCAATGCTTTGGCTCAGCGTATCAATTTCGGAACAATCACAGGCGACTTCCTCGTCGATGGCCGTCCTCTGCCAAAGTCGTTCCAGCGAGCGACCGGTTTCGCTGAGCAGATGGACATCCACGAGCCCACCTCGACTGTCCGTGAAGCCCTTCAATTCTCAGCCCTCCTCCGACAGCCCAAGGAGGTCCCTAAGAAAGAGAAGATGGAATACTGTGAGACCATCATCGACCTGCTTGAGATGCGCTCCATCGCTGGCGCCATCATCGGCCAGGTCGGCGAGGGACTCAACGCCGAACAACGCAAGAGACTGACCATCGGCGTCGAGCTCGCTTCTAAGCCAGAGCTGCTGATGTTCCTCGATGAGCCCACCTCCGGTCTTGACTCTGGCGCCGCCTTCAACATCGTCCGCTTCCTTCGAAAACTCGCCGACGCTGGCCAAGCTGTGCTCTGCACCATCCACCAGCCTTCGGCCGTCCTCTTCGAGCACTTTGACGAGCTCCTCCTCCTCAAGTCGGGCGGCCGGGTCGTCTACCATGGCCCCCTTGGCCATGACAGCCAGAACCTCATCCACTACTTTGAGTCCCATGGAGCTTCCAAGTGTCCACCCGACGCGAACCCAGCCGAGTACATGCTCGATGCCATCGGCGCAGGCGACCCTGACTACGCCGGTCAGGACTGGGGCGATGTGTGGGCTGAGTCCTCCGAACGTGACACTCGCTCTCACGAGATCGCGGAAATGATTCAGCGCCGACGCAATGTCGAGCCGTCTCGGAGCCTCAAGGATGATCGCGAGTACGCCATGCCCCTCTCCACACAGACATGGGCCGTTGTGCACCGCTCCTTCATCGCCTTCTGGCGCTCGCCGGATTACATCTTCGGGAGCTTCATGCTCCACATCCTCACCGGCCTCTTCAACTGCTTCACCTTCTACAAGATTGGCTTCGCGTCCATCGACTATCAGAACCGACTCTTCTCCATCTTCATGACGCTCACCATCAGCCCGCCGCTCATCCAGCAGCTGCAGCCCGCGTTCCTCAAGTCGAGACAGATCTTCCAGTGGCGCGAGAACAACGCCAAGATCTACAGTTGGTTCGCCTGGACAACTGCTGTCATCGCTGTTGAGATTCCCTACCGCATCGTTGCGGGCGGTGTCTACTTCAACTGCTGGTGGTGGGGAGTCTTTGGGTGGCGCGCTGCAAGCTTTACCTCTGGCTTTGGCTTTCTACTCGTCCTCCTCTTCGAGCTGTACTACGTCAGCTTCGGCCAAGCGATCGCCGCCTTTGCCCCCAACGAGCTTCTTGCGTCTCTCCTGGTCCCCATCTTCTTTCTCTTCGTCATCTCATTCTGCGGTGTTGTCGTGCCCCCAGCTGGCCTTCCGACCTTCTGGCGCGGGTGGATGTACTGGCTCACACCCTTCCACTACCTCTTCGAAGCTTTCCTCGGCGCCACAGTTCACAGGCAGCCCGTAGAATGCAAGTCCAAAGAATTTGCACGCTTCAGGGCCCCGTCTGGTCAATCGTGCCAGGAGTATGCGCAGCCGTACATCAAGGAGGCGGGTGGTTACGTGCAAACTGGCGAAGGAGGAATTTGCGAATTCTGCCAATACGCAACTGGCGACGAGTTCGGTGCTGGGTTCGGCGTGTTTTATAGGAACATTTGGCGCGACTTTGGCATCTTTTGCGGATTCATTGTGTTCAATTATGCCATTGTGTATTTGGCGACGTGGATGAGGTTCCGGGGTAAGAATCCGTTCAAGGGATTGCTGCAGAAGCGAAAGCGTTAAAGATTGGGTTGGACGGTGTATTAATAATGTAAATTGTGTGCCTACGGAAGGCAATTTCTGCATACCTAAGAAAGTTCAATGGTATTTAAAAATTCCTGTTTATTGCTTTGTATGTCTAAAGCCCGAGTGAATGTCCGAGATATGTTGAGGCAGCACAACACCATTACAACTCACTCTGACAGCTTTAACAAACTCGCTGCAACGTTCGGTGTCTGTCTGAAGAGCTCATCCAGATGTAGGCTTCGCTTGAAAAAAAAAACTAGGTAGATATAGAAAGTTGCTGATGGATGGCCAAAATATGACATGACAATCAGCTACAACATTGGGCAATATTTCGTCACCGAGAGCTAGGCTAGGGGCAGCAGATAGAAATATATACCTTGATACTTAGGTTACTTAGATATGTGAATATTGAGGCTAGATATAAGGCATTTTCCTACCATGGTAGCAAGAATAGCCTTGGATGAGAGCATAGACATGTGAGCGTGACGGTCGCAATGCAGCCATTCAAGTAGCTTCGGTCGATAAGTCAACTCGTCTTCGACGACCCAAACACTTACCATATTTTAGATATTCGTCATGTCTATTACCCAGTAGTGGATTGACATCCAACGAACCCAAGCCGGTAAACTTCCCAGACTCAACTCTGCCCCTGTCATCCAAGCCATGCATATCAGCAGCCATGGAGGGGCTGCCTACAGTTCTTCAAAGGTGGTCAAATAAGCCATTTTTTCAAGATTGAAATTCAGGGTCAACCCAAAATGATCTTCAACACTAACATTTGGTACAGTGAAGAGTCACACAATGTCCGTTCCAGCAAGCAAGCGGCATATCCGCCTCATGTAGAAGTGCGATGATTTCCCAGACGATATAGTAGCTCTCGTTGGTTGAAGTACTACCACTTAAGAGCTTGACAAGTAGAGAATGCTCAAGGGAATCTTGAACATGTTCATGGCTGACGTAATAAGTTGCGTCCTCGCTTTGGTCTTTAAAATCGTGACTGAACTCAGGGGGTAGTTGGCTGGAATGAGCTAGATGTCGTTGTCTGGGACTCGGTATCTTCTAGGAACGGAGGCGTCGTCGTGGCCTGCTTACCGAGCTCATGGATTTTGGAATCAAGGGCATAGTGCATCCTCTGTCAAGGCCCGTTCAGCTCGGCACATATCTTATTATACTTGGAGTCGTTGACAAAGGCATAGCGGACTACTATCTCGATTGTACCTATCTTCTGAACCCAAAGTTGCCCTTCAGATAGATCAAGGCATACAGTAAAGCATAAGTCGTAGCATATCTCAAGATATTGTGGCCAATACTTTCCAAGGCTCGCATGTAGCCCTTCAAGCGAGGTGTATCTGTAGGCTCCTTGTCTAAATGATCAATTGTGTTCTTTGTTATTGTGGAAGTACATTGCCTTTGAGAGAGAAAAGGGCAGTTTATATAGTCTAAATGATCGACCAACCAATAGCCATGGTTATAAGTCAAGGCCCAGTTAACTTGGTAGATGATATAAGGAGCCCAGCCGCGGCCGAGGTCATCATGGAGTTAGTCGATGGCACCTCAATGTAAGAACTCAGCGTAAGCACAAATGTGATCACTAAACATGATGGGTTATGAAGTGCCACATTGCGCTATGGCTCTGCGTTTCGAGCTCGAGCAATTTGGACGTCAGCAGCAATCTAACTTCGGCCCGAAACCAAGGCTTAGCTGGGGCGTCATAGGTCTTTGCTAGGTAGGTGATACCGCCTATTCCATCCAGAATAATTATTCTTTTCAAAAAACCTGCCCAAGTTCTGTCGTAGTTACTATTAACGGCTCACGAGTCGAATTTCTGTAAACCCTCACGCACCGAAATTGGCCAGTTACACCGCACTTCCTGCCACAGCGTCGAAGTGAATTCCTTTATAGCGCGTGGTACCTTGAAGGTGCCTTTGCAGAAACTTATCGGACATAGCGGCAGTTGACGTTATCGCCGATGAGGCTGGAAAACTAGCCACACACACACACACACAACGCGGATATTCCGGAAGACGGTGTCGTATTCAACAATCTATTAGTAATAATGCAGGCTGCTGTCGCACAGCTATAAATACACCATCTCGCCGGTATCTTGGAAGGTGACAAAACGTGTTGCCTTCACACACACCGTAAACACAGCATGTCAGCGCTCGACTACCAGCCTGTAATCCTGATCTTTGGCGCCGGTGCCAATATCGGCAGCGGTGTTGCCGATGCATTTTCCCAGAAGGGATACAAGGTGGCTATCGTCTCCCGTGGATCACCGGCACCCGCACTTGAAGGGCGAGGATATCTCCATGTCAAAGGAGACATGGCAGACGCCGCTTCAGTAGAAGCAGCATATCAAACGGCCGCTGATAAGCTTGGGGTCCCAAGTGTAGTTGTGTATAACGGTGAGCTCTTTGTACAGCGATGGACCAGCCGCGCCAAGAGACTGACGAGCTCGCTAGCACATGCAACCTCGATGGCACCTGATAATGATGATCCGCTACAGCTGCCAGTATCTGACCTTTCGAACGACCTAGCTGTGAACACGACGAGTGCCTTCAAAGCTGCGCAGTTGGCGGCATCAGGCTTTGCGCGGCTGCCGGACTCTTCATCCCAAACCTTCATTTACACTGGAAACATGACCAACACCGGGCCTGTCCCACCGTACTTGAGCCTCGGCATGGGAAAATCAGCTACTGCACATCTTATCGCGCTTGCCGCCCAGGTGTATGGGCCTCGAGGATTGAAGTAAGGCATCCGTTCCCCCGCCATGTTTGAACTGTGGGTGTTAATTGAATCAGATTCTATTATGCCGACGAGAGACTTGCTGATGGGTCGGGAGCGTATGTTGGAGTGGACGGCGACGCGCATGGGAAGTTTTACGTCGAGCTCTCGGAATCTAAGACCCAGGGCCCATGGCTAGCTACGTTTGTGAAGGGGACAGGATATGTGAAATTTGAGGAGCAGACTCACACTTGATGTGCAGATTGACCTGCCTTTACTATATATAGTCTATGGCATCTCAGATGGTCTACCGTTTCTTGAGCATGTTATTCGAGATGAGAATGACACCAAGCTTGATCTCGAAAACGAAGAGAGTCGAC
>JABCKW010000973.1:0-52767 GCA_014824385.1 Fusarium cyanostomum
AAAATTAATTAAACAAATAGTCTATTATTATATATCGCAAGTATAGATATATATAATAATAGGAACCTAGATTTTTTCTAATTGTGCCTTATAATTATGCCTTAACCTATGTCCTGCTAGCGCCGCGCTAAATCCTTACCTAAAACAATCGTGCCTTAACTAAGAATTAATTAACATATATAATAGGGCGTTTGACCACGGCTAGGCTCCGCAGCGTTGACATTAGCGCCCCTATTAAGGAGGAGCTACACAGCATCGTTATGTCCCCTCTCGGCAGCCCAGGATAATAGTTCGTCCATACTCGAAATCGCAAGAATTTATATCCTCCCCATTTTCTAATGCCTGCTATAATTTCGCAGTCTCTCCATCGGCTGCGGTAACAAAGAGGGTTACCTCCCAAGGGCATAGCATTAGCTCATTAACCATGTCGCCTTGGGAGAGTTTGACCGAGCATGAACGTTCGGATATAATGTCATCATCTGGTACGTTGCAAAGAATGGTTCTGAGAGTGCTATAAGAATAAGGGGGGGGAATCTAAAGGAGAGAGGGGGGGAGAGGGAGATAAAAGGGAATTTTAAGCAGCAACAATGCGCCAAGGGATTGATGAAATGAGAGTAAACCCATCCTAACCTTAGTAAGAGTAAGCTTCCTGCCCTTTAGCTTAGATAGGCCTCCCACCTTCGGCCCAGCCCGAAGCCCGCAGACCCTGGTCCCTCCCCTGTCTCGCCTCCCAGGAACACGTAGCACGACCTGTTTTAGTCCGAGAAAAGGCCCCATAGATTAACGTTAAAACTCGTAATCCTGCTTAGACCAGTCTTTAAAAGCATATCTTTCTAGACTACCCTGTTGACGGAATTCTCTCTCCGCGCCATCACCTGATTCGCTTCCATTCAACCCGGTCCCGTATCGGTTTTCATAAGGACCGTCATCGGCCCCTCCACTATCACACCATGCTACAATCTCCCGACTCCAACGTATAAATAGACACAATCATCATCCATCGACATCTATCTAACCTCAAGCTTCCTTAAAACCGCATCTCATCCGCCACTTTACTGAACAAATACCTTTCACTTAACAATTATATCCTACTTTGATGCAAAATGGCGGACCACATTCATGACCCCCATGACGACTCGGACAAGACTCTTGACCACCATCACTATATCCATGATCATCACCACCACCCCGTCTATCCCGAGATGAACCCGCCTTGGGCTTGCCCTCAGAACGGCTTTGCCCCGCCGGGTCTCTGGAAGGCCTATGAGCCTCGCAAGTTCGCAAATCCATCGCCGCTGGGTCTCTGCGCCTTTGCCGTTACCACCTTTGTCCTCTCTTGCGTGAACATGCATGTTCGCGGCGAGACTATTCCCAACATCGCCGTACCTCTTGCCTTTAGCTACGGCGGTTTAGTCCAGCTTCTGGCTGGCATGTGGTATGTTGTCTTGAGACACTATCCGTCTCTTTATCTATTCCGAGTCCCCAACTTACTTATTCTCCCAGGGAGATGGCTGTTGGTAATACATTTGGCGCCACAGCTCTATCCTCGTATGGTGGCTTCTGGATTGCCTATGGTCTTCTTTTGACCCCTCCTTGGAACACGCTCGGTGCAGATGGTCCCTATAAAGGTGACACCGGCTCTGTTATGGGTTTCTTCCTCACCGCCTGGTGGATATTTACCACGCTCCTCTTACTCTGCACGCTCAAGTCCAGCGTTGCCTTCTTCCTCCTCTTTTTGACCGCAGATTTATGCTTTCTCTTGCTTGCCTGCGAGAGCTATGCCCAGGACCTAGGCAATTATGCTGCTAAGGATGCGCTCCAGAAGGCTGCCGGTTTCTTTGGCTTTTTGGCCTCGTTCCTTGCATGGTACAACGCTTTGGCTGGCATTCAAGACAGCAGGTTTGTTAACCCCTGTGCCCCTGGCCGCACTGCTGGGCCGACAGAAGCATCCCTACTAACTTGTCGGTGTTCCAGCAACTCCTTCTTCCAGGTCCCTGTCTTTCACTTTCCTTGGTCTGACAAGGGCAAGGAACTGCGAAGGGAGAGGGCACAGCACAATCTGGCTTAGTCGCGCGACGCCTAATGTTCTTGCGGCAAGGATTACGACTTGAGATTTATAAAAGTAGGTTAGATCGGACTGTTTTGATTAGACTAGACTGGACTGGTAGAGGAATTATTTAATGTTTAACACTTAGCGCCTGTCGCTTTAGTAATAGTTGATGGACAAATATTAGAGGCCTTTATGTGTTTTATTACTCATCGGCTTAAAGGTGTACAATAGAAACCCTGGATTATTTAACACATATGACTTCGCCTGCGTGTTCCTGTTTAAGCTAACTACAACGCTATTAGCGAGTTCCTATAATAAAGGAGATAGAGAAGAAAGAAAGCCTATTACTACACTATAATAATATATACTACTTACTATTGCAAGGAATTTTTAAGAGTACTTTAAAATAACTATGTATTATAAGTGGTTAAGATAATAACGCCTTTGTAGATGCTAATAAAAAATACAGGGGCTGTGTTGTTCTCGTGTTAAAGCCCGGGGATAAATAACAGGTCATCTGGACAAAAGGCGCTTCGCTAGGCAAATCCCCTGTAGGTGATTTAACCATAAGGTGACCGACGCTGAACGTGAGGACCGAACACGATAGGGGCTTGGCAAAGGCTCCGCCATCGGGCGTCTTCGTGTAGGAACGTTCAAAGGCCCATCGACCGGTTCGTTGGCATCTGCCGATGGACAACGCCACGCGGTCGGCCCCCTCCACTGCATCGCAATCTGCCGACACGCAGGGCGCGTTGCAGGCTTGCATGGGTGGCCTGACTCAAATCAGCCTTTAATCATTCCCGATTTCTACTGGGTATTGGACGTCTGATCAGAGACTATATTGCAATTTATTAGCAACTACCTCAGACAACTCCTCCTGGTGGTGTGATCCCTGAAGACAAACTTCCATGGGCCGCTTAGCCTTTCTTGTGCCATTCTCCCCAAACTCGTGCCAAGAGCAAGGGCACATTGCTGTGTATCAGCTCTCAGGCAGCATGGCACAATAACTCAAATGCTGCATCTTACTGTTCTAGAAAGTTTGCAGTCGAAGGTATGATAGAGTGAATCATCCACACCCATTACTGACCACAAACACATCCAGTGACGTCGAGTGTCTCGCTAAGGAACTCGCCATACTGGCTCTAGGCATCAAAGTCCTCCTCGTAACTTGGACCCTCTCTGTTCCACACCAGAAACCAGTCACTTCAACTTTGTCCCCCTCACAGTCTCCGAAAATCTTCGTTCGCCGGATTTACTTTCCTGCAACGCCAAAGCTGCTCATGTCGGCATTTTGCACTGGTGGGAGCTCCGATGCCGGGGGAGTATTAAAGAGCCTGGTGGCCCTGCGTACGTCGGGCGCAACCAATTGAAGCATGCTTACGGCCTTGCCACCTTGTCCGACAAAGGCACGGGCGGGATCGCGAGAGTACACTGTATTGCCCTCACTCACCATAGCATCAAAGTCATTGCTTTGAGAATCGGTGATGCAGACGGGTGATTCTGAGCAGAACATGCCAGTAGCACATTCGGCGGTGTTTCGGGGACAAGGCAAATATCGGCGTAGCTCTGTTGGAAGGAATGCGGTATAACTCTTTGCCATTGTGTGCTGAGAATACGAGGCCGTGACGTGTATCAACACGGAATGAGCAGCACTGGAGATACTCGGGCACCGTCACTTGCACGCTGTTAACACAGCCGCCGCTGTAGTTTCATCCAGTGCCATGGTCTCACGACCAGTGGCACCAGGGACTGCAGACTCAGAGCCTTCGTGAGTCGGCAGCACGATGCTTGGAACTCCTTTGATGAAATCGGCCACAAGTGCATCCTCAAAAGTATGCGATCCGACGACGTCATTAAGACTTGGTGTGAGGGAGCCGCGGACGACAGGGAATTCATACGATTCATGGTCTACATCGAGCTATACTAATAGAGCCCCTGCAGCGGAATTCCCCCCAGAACAGTCTTAGAAAGTCGTGAGAATTTGCTATAATGAGTTTCTTCTCATTATAAGAAGCTCCCGTGATCGTGGTGCCGAAACCAGCGATTGCGGCCTCAGCTCTGGCCTTTCTGCGACCTCAGAAGGCTCTGCTTTACGGGGATAAATCCGAGGCACAAGACGACCTCTCTTTCGGAAACGCAATACTTACTAGTCACGAAATGAGACTACCTACCAACGGGGCTTCTGACTCGGTGACTGTGCGTTGCGCAAGGCCCGAGAGCGCCTTAAAGTAACGGACTCGCGTGGCCAACTCCGCCAAAAGCGTGAGAGCCGAGGGACGTCGACTCATGTCATCTGGTGGCTCAATGCGGCATTCTTACCTCTCGTACAACCGGGCAAGCTTCTTCTTCCGCTCTTCGTGGACTATGGATACTGCCTTATGCTCTCTCAAAGACAAGATGCTTCCACGATAACAAAGAACACAGTTCCTGAAATTGGACAATAAGCCATGACGGCCCAAATCCCATTGTCACCGTGGCGATGTTCACCCTTCACTGCGCTGGCCACGGGGAAGGCAGTCTTGATGGTATCTCGAAAGACGAAGTTGCACTAAAAGGAATGTCTTGGTGAAATGGAGTGAAAGCAAATTAAGACCAGACGGGGTCCGCCTTCGAGATCCCGACCCAGGAAAACCATGATATCTCTATAGCATAGATGGGGGAGTGCCTCGGGCCTAGAACCGGTCGGAGTGGTTAACTGGTACAAGAGCAGGGAAGAGATCTGATGTTCGCCAAACCGAAACCTTATCTTGGTAGTAGAAATCGCCGTGTTGGCCTGCCGCTTAAGGTCCTCGACGGTCATGCGTCTGTTCTCTCGGCATTCACTGGACAGGTCATAGTTCCCTCGGGATCTAGACAATCAGGAGTCAACTCTACAGGGGCAGGGTGGGGAGTGTAGGGCCTTGACTTGTTTATCTTCCGATTCAATTCAGCATCGATCTTCCCCCGAGTCTCCAATCGGAACTCCTCCCAACAGAGATTACGGATATGGAGGGTTTGATCCCCCTTGGTCTTTTTCCTTTTTACCCAGTTTTCTAGGTAAATATCCAAGTAAAGAAGGCCCTGGCTGTCGCAAGAGAGGCGTTGTGTATGCAATATTTTGGGTCCTGCTTGGTGTCTGTTGGGGCATAAAGGAATTGATGCATCGTGATGCAACTGTGAACCTTGACCTTGAAAAGAAAGTGCTTAGAATACCAGCCTCTGGAGTTTATCTTGGAACTAACAATAGCTGGATTCATTAGTGACGTGACCAGATGCTGGGGGTTGGGAACAGTAGGCCTTGCCCATTCCTCCTCCATTTAAATCCGTCGAGTTATATGAGAGCATGGCGGGATAGGCAGTTTTATCTACTTCCTCCTTGCCAAGGTATCCTATATCTAAAAGAAGTACTCAGGTGGGTAGACATTCCGGTGAGAAAGACCCGACTTATTATAATCGACTCTAGTATCGGTATTAGAGACAGCACCTGGTCAGTGCTAAAGTCTAAACCCTGATCCTCGTTAATATTGAAGACGCTACCTCGGTCGTTCTGGACATCGGACCTCTCCGAGACGACGGATCGAGATATCTAATAGGCTACAGAGTCCTCTCATGATTGGGCGGCGTGTAGAGATCAGGAAACAGCCATGTGGTGAGTGGAGCCTAGCGCTTAAATGGGCGGCACCCCAGACGCTGCGAGGCACCAAGGGCGGGTGGCCCAGATGGTAACGTTGCTTCGCAGCGGCTTGACGGGCTTGCGCGCCAATCGTGCTCTCAAGGCCGCACTGGCTTTCCTGGCAAATGGGCAGCAGGAAACGGCAACAACGCTTACTGAAAATGGCAATCCACAGCCGTTACAGCCGTTGACAGTTGCGGCACAGCTCATGGAGCTTTGAGCCTATTGGCTCGCTTGGCCAATTCTGATACTCGATTTTCCGGGGTAGCTGCGGGGTGGCTGCGGGGTTGCCAAGATTCGGTCTAGGCTAGACTTTGCCGTCCAGGCTAAGCCCTAATAGGCAGGCGTGCCGGCTGTAAGCCTGTAGAGCTTGGTCTGTAATAGGTGCGTCTAAACGTGAATGATTCGAACCCCAGATGCCTAAATGTCATTCCAAAAGTTCCAATGCTATCCCAGTAATAGGTATCAGAGCTATCGCCAGAACGGATCCCTAATTTTCCGTCCGTGTATTAGGCCCACTTCCACCAGTTAGAGGCAGCAGCCAGGGGTGAAACATGAAAGCTTATAAATGGGTGCAAGTAGCACTCTTGCTTGCAATTCTCCTCTGTCAACCTTTCCAATTTCCCTCGACATTGTCCTTCGACATTGACCAGCCAACATGGGTCACTCCATCGATTTGAAATCACCGGGCGGCGTCCCTGAGGTGCAGGATGCCTATAATGACGAGAAAGCGGTCCACGCCCAGAACAAGGCAGATGCGATCGAGGCAGAGAACACGGAGCATAATATGGGGGTGCTAGAGGCCGTTCGAGCGTACCCTATGGCTACGCTCTGGGCCTTTATCATGTCCTGCACTATTGTAAGCGGCTTGTTCCCCCTTCCACTTTGGCTTTCCAATATGGAATTGCAGCTGACACCATCTGTAGATTATGGAGTCCTACTGTGTCTTCCTCATCGGTAATTTTATCGCCCTACCTGCCTTCGAGAACGAATACGGCATCCTCGACACCAAAAATAACGAATATGTCATTGAGACCAAGTGGCAGTCTGCGCTTCAGGTCGGTGGGCCGCTTGGTGCGCTCATCGGCGTTTTCCTCGCTGGCCCCCTCACCAGCCGTATCGGATACCGCTGGGCGACCATAACCGGCCTCATGGCACTCAACGCCTTCATCTTCGTCTTTTACTTTGCCAATTCGCTCCCAGTCATGTTGGCTTCCCAGCTTCTCGAGGGCGTGCCATGGGGCATCTTCATTGCCAACGCACCAGCATACTGCAGCGAGATCGTGCCGATCAAGCTGAGAGCCCCTGCTACCCAGATGCTGCAGATGTTCTGGGCCATCGGAGCTATCATCGTGGGCGGCGTCACCTACAAATACAACTCCAAGCTTGACCAAACCGCGTATAGGTACGTGCTCTTCCGCATGGCAACCATCTCCTCTGTTAACGACAAGAAACCAGGATTCCTATTGCACTTCAATGGATCTTCCCCACCCCTCTAGCTATCCTCATCTGGTTAGCACCCGAGTCGCCTTGGTGGCTGGTTCGAAAGGGACGTCTCGACGATGCAGCACGTTCGGTGGAACGCCTAGGACGCAAGTCGGTGAACCAAAATCTTACCGAGTCTGTCGCCATGATGCGCCGTACCATTGAGCTCGAGAAGTCCGAAAAGGAGCCCAACCTCTTGGAACTGTGGAAAGGCACTGACCGCTACCGTACCCTTATTGTGTGCTGTGTCTACGCGGCCCAAAACCTGACGGGTAACCTTATTGCCAATCAGGCCGTCTACTTCTTCAAACGTGAGTTGTTCCTATTGCCATTTTAGCAGAATGGTCTGGCTGATTCAAGCGCAGAGGCCGGCATAAGCACCGACACTGCCTTCGCCCTAGGCCTCATCACCTCGGCCCTGCAAACCATCTTCGTCATGCTTTCTTGGATTCTCACAACCTATCTTGGCCGACGTACTATCTACCTCTGGGGTTCGGGCTTCAACGTTGTCCTACTGGTTGCTCTCGGTGTTGCAGCCTCTGTTGGCAAGTCAACCGCAGCCTCTCTAGCGCAGGCCTCCCTAGGTCTCATCGTCTCTGTGTTGTTCACCCTAGGACCTGCGCCCGCTTCGTGGGTCATCATTGGAGAGACATCGGCTATCCGCCTTAGGCCTCTGACGACTGGAGTCGGACGCGGCTGTTACTACATCGTGAATATTCCTTGCATCTTCCTAGCAAGTTATATGCTCAACCCGACGGTATGATTCCTCTCCCCGGAAATCTTGTTGTGACATTTGCTAACATAGTATAGGGTGGAAACCTTGGCGGCAAGTGCGGCTACGTCTGGGGTGGCACTGGACTTTTCTGTTTGGTCATGGCATTCATCTGGTTGCCAGAGATGAAGGGTCTGTCCTATCGCGAAATCGACATCTTGTTCAAACGTCGTGTCCCGGCTCGCCAGTGGAAGAAGACGGTTATCGATGTGCACGACGACGAGTAGATGGAGTTGCGATCTGGGGGCAGCGGCATGGTTGCGTATTCAATCTGATCCATGATGTTTAGCTCGGCTATCCATCGTCTTAAGATCTATCCATCTGCAGTTGACTTTTGGGTGTCGAAATCGGAGATATTGTATATCCCATCTCGTGGTGGCTAGGGACCCACAACTGTTATATTTAGATCACTCTTCTTGCCTGTTCAGTCAGTTCTTTAATCCACTCACATCATATTGGGAACTTTGGTCCACTGTGAAAGATTCACAAATAGTCGTTACATCCATTCAGACCCCTCGCCAGCCGGGACAGATTGCTACCGTTCTTATCCATGTTTTATAGGAGCTCTAGTAAACGACATTGACCAAGACTGGTGACATGACTGTCCCTATAGCCTTTACCCAGGCCCTAAACTCCCGGTCAACGCCACTCCTTACATTACTACTGCTCGATCAGGTACTAGAAATACGCCGAGAACCCTTATATAGACCCTTAACAGATCCGGCTAAATCGGCTCTGTGATTATAGATATTCCCCTGAATGCTACTCCTTATACCACAACTATTACTCGTACCGAAAACCTCACTCTCGCTACTACGCTTACGCCAAGTGTACGGTGCCAAACTGAAGCTGACGTTCCCTGAGTCCCCTAAGGCTATTCTCTTTGTTGCTACCGCCAGGAGAAACTGGATCCGTTATTATCTTCTTTCCTCGCCGATTTATCACTACTACGCTACGGGAGCGTCTCGACAATGTCTACAGCAATGAGGGTATTAATGGGTAAATGAGCAATTATTAGCTCGGCTATCTTTGTCTGTTGTGAGGTGACACGATTACTCCGCATCAGGTGGTTATTAGGCAGACCGGCAGATAGCTGTGCCGATCAGGCCCTAAGACCTGACAAGATAATATATATTAAGTTATTTATTCGCCCTCTTTCTTAACTTATCATATCTTAATAATCCAGATTGACTCCTTTACATAACAAACCTCAATATGCATTCCACGAACTTGTGCACATGGTGTAGCAAAATTCAGGTCGATGATAGTCTGATTGACTCGCTCGAAATTCAGTCTCCTACTGGGCGGAGAAGATTGAAGCCTAACGTGGCGCAACATAAAAGAGGAACGTGGGTGTATCCCGTGGACTTGGCTATTTACGACTTCTTCCCCGCCCTCCAGAATCTCACAGAAGCCAGCCTGTCGGGATGCCCTTTCGGTGGCTTTCTGAAAGACGTGCTCGAGTCTGCCGATGTGCAGTACCAGCTGAGCGATGACATACTCGACTTTGAGGCCCGGTTCATACCTTTCAAACTGGTCTTTGCTTATGCCTGGGGAGCATTCGAGGTCAGTGCTGGCGGTACTGGTCTGGAAGCTTTGAGGATCACGGTTCATCTGGACACCGTCGAAGGAAGTCCTCGCGATAAAGAACCTCCTTTTCATATCATTTGCCGCGTCCACAAGACCCCTTGTATGTTGATATAATCCTAACCCCATGCTTTCCTATCTCGTGAATATTAACTTTCCTTTTACAGATGACTTTGAGTGCTGTGACTGGCTAGGAATTGAGCGACCTTTCGCCGAATCCAAACTTTGGGATGAGCAGTCTGTGGACTGGGCCAAATACCAGCTCGCTGAATGCGACGAAAAAAGAGGTCCCCATTTGAGCCATTGCGGTCTCGATTATACCAAGGGATTTATCCCAAGAAGACTCGTTGACCTTCGCAGCAGCACCCTGCAAGTTCTTGACCGCGCTGACATCTTCGCCTCAATCCCGGAGGGTGAATATCCTCCTCACTACGCAGCGCTGAGCTACTGCTGGGGACTACCTGCCGATTCCAATCGTCAGCTTAAGCTTCTCACATCATCAGTTGCCGAAAAACGCTTTACTTTTACGTCCTTCGACTTGCCTGTCGTCATCTGGGATGCCGTGGTCGTCGCCAGGTCACTGTCGCTCCGTTATCTATGGGTCGACGCCTTGTGCATCTTGCAAGATGACCTATCAGATTGGGAGACAGAATCCAGGCAAATGGACCAGATATACGGATGTTCCTATATCACGATTTGCTCGCTCACTGCATCTTGCAACCTTAGTTTCCTGGCCAGGGACATATTCACAACGACGATTGACTTCAAATCGGCAGTCAACCCAGACATACGGGGGCAATATCGCATTACTTATGACTACTGTGTTGGCCTTCGCAGTGGGGCCGGTATTGTTGTGGATCGTCTCCTGGAAAACAGGTGGTCTACGCGAGGATGGACATTCCAAGAGGCATTCCTTTCTCCGCGCCTCCTATTCTTCGAGCAATTCGACGTATCTTTTGCATGCTCCAATAGGATAGCATACAAGTCTGGCCACATCGGCCAAAACCCCTACGAATCTCTTCAAATGCTTCAGGACCACGTCCGCAAGCATCATGAGTCAGTTTGGGCTCTTTGGTACGAACGGGTGCTCTCTAGATACTGCGACCGTACATTCACGCAGCCACATGATGTTTTCCCGGCCATCTCAGGCGTTGCGGAAACATTCAGCAACATGTTTGGGGCAAATTATCACGCCGGCCTATGGGATACTGACCTCACGACCGGACTCATGTGGGAGGTTGATGCCGAGAGTCAGCGGGCCGATCTTTGGGGATTAATTAATTCGAAGAAGCCCACAAGCCTCACTGAACTGCTCGCAATGCTGAGTTCTAGACCTTTTCTGTCACCTTCTTGGAGCTGGGCTGGTCGTCAAGCATGGGTCAATAGCTCGATAGTCTGCTACTCCCATGTTTGGACTAATGTTCGAGACGAATGTGATATCGTCGCGTCCACATCAGCGAGAGGTAGCAATCCCTTCGGCAGGGTGACTGATGCCTGGATCAGATTCACTGGCATTACAGTCATCCTAGGACCGGTCACACCAACGGTGCCATCAGGAAGCTTTCCCGGCCACTATAAGATAGCCTTGGCCGGAGGTGGTTCTATCACATGTCGCTTCGACTGGCCCACTTATGACAAGAACTTGTGGGGAGGGTTTAAAATAATTCTGCTTGGGAGCTTTTTTGAAAAGCCCGGGACCAGTTACGATGCATCCAACATAAGCCAATCTGGCCCTGAAGACAAAGATGACAGGGCCGCCTTTGGGCTTATTCTATATAAGGCTCTAGAAAACAACTCATTCTTTCGTGTCGGTGTTTTCTTTTCTTTAGTAAGTAGGGGTGGGGGCTTAAGATATTTTAGTATTTATAGAAAGGAAGCTTTAAAGATTATCTAGCTACTTATATATAGTGTGTTAGTAGTAGAGGACTGACCTTTTAATACTGTAAACCTTATAACTGTTTGCCCTCTATAACTGCTATAATTTTATTATTATTTTTAGTCTTTTAATTAAATCTAAAAAAAAGATATATAAGCTAAATAAGTTTCTAGATGCAATGCAGATGGGACTTGTGTACAAGCAGCTATAGGCCAAACCGAGTGAGTCGCAACACTCTATGACAACACGGAGGAGGACAAGCCTCTAAAGGAATTAAAGGATGGCCAGAGCAAACATACGTGGCCCGGATCCCACCAACAGTTAGATGATGTTTTCTCAGATCAGCGGTCGCAAGGAAGTCTCCAGGTGCATTAGTCCACAAAGTTGGAGAGACGCAGATGTTGGCGTAAAAGCAAGCCTTGGCCATATATCGGGCTCCATTATCAATGGCCAGTTCTAGGCGCATAATACAACACTATTCTGCTGCAAGGCTAGTTCCGCTCCTAGTGCCTGTTTCATCGCATGCCCATGGAAACAAATTGGCTGGCCCGCAGGCACCCTCAGACCTCATGCCCAGCCGCAAGCATGATGGATTTGGAGATGGACAGCCAAGTCATGGTGATAACGTGGGTTTTAATGTAATATCCTAATAATAGAGGCCTCGGACCCGATTGGCGCTCTTGGACGACTTTATGCATTAATATATGTTATCCACCTGCAGGCTGTGCAGATCCTGAATTCTTTCCACCATTTCTTGGCGAGTTGGCACCGAGTTGACCATCTACATTCCACTGGATCCAAAGCCCGTTAACAGCCGTGCTACTCTCGTCGCTCTGGAATACTCGAGTTGCAATACTTGTTGGGGGCCGAGGACACCATTCAATCTCTTGTCCTATACTTAGAAGCCTTAGTCTTGACAATGGCTTGTGCAAGCCGGGATTGTTCGGGACCGAAGCAATTCTAATTATATCTAAAGAGATAATATGAAACACAGGGTGCATACATCTATATTTCTATGTAGGCAAATTACGTAAAGCTCTTTAATTATCTGTCTGCG
This sequence comes from Fusarium cyanostomum, assembly GCA_014824385.1. Lineage (NCBI taxonomy): Eukaryota > Fungi > Ascomycota > Sordariomycetes > Hypocreales > Nectriaceae > Fusarium > Fusarium cyanostomum. Next base: position 12,480 of record JABCKW010000973.1, read on the forward strand.
CTACGTCCTCTGCCGTGCCTGGGTTACTTGTATTCTATCTATAAAGGCACCAAGATTTCCTACCTATCTGTACTCAAGATATTCCCTAAAACAATAGCTCTTATCAACCACCCAGAACAAAAGCTCTTTATCAAACACAACTATCGCAGACATGAAGCTTTCTTTGTTTCTCGCTCTTAGCGCTGCCGCCCATGCCTTTGCCGCCTGCGGTTTCCCCGGTGCCATCTGTGACGCAACCAAGGATAATCTTGAGTGTGAATGCGACGGTGGCAACGTTGTGAGTCTCCTGAAAGATAATTCCTTATAGACACGGCTACTGTTGTCTTTGTGCTGTTGCTGAGACTGGAGCAGGTGGCTTGCTATGCCCGCAATTCTGGCACGGGCACTCGTATGTTCCCCGCCCTAACTCTGACTCAACCTTTTGCAATGCTTTGTACGTGGGCAGTTCTGACAATTTCGATTTAGTTTTCGACACTTGGAACAAGATCAAGAACTGTCCTGATCACGAGGACGGATCGATTAAATGTCACGCCGGAGCATGTATCTGAGACCAGACAGTCACATGGGCTGCGAAATTGCCGGTAGGGTTGGGACCTTGGAATTGAAGCTATGAAATGGTGAGACGGTGAAGAAAACAAGAATCATCACTCGTTAAGATGGGTATTGTTAAGTGTTATTGCTCGCAAGGATATCACTCGTTAGGTATTGTCACTCGTTACGAAATAAGACGTTTATGCGCTTCTTGACTATTGTGCTCTATTGAATTAACCTGGGCTCTTGCCTGCGTTAGCACTATGTATGTATGGCACAGAGTTGTCAAGCCCATCCTCTGTACCAAGTTCACCGTCACCGTGAGCTTATTGCAGACCTTCTACATTTGCGTCCCCTCTGCCCATCTCTCAAGCCTAAATTCACCGAGAACATGGACGATAGATAGAGCGACAAGGGCCACGTGCGAAGCTATGAGGAACAAGCTTGGCTTTGGCCGTCAGTACAACAAAGCCATCGAGATTTGTTTCACGGAGATTTCGAGACGGCAGAGATTCTTTTTCAGCATGGGCGCCACATTACCAGTATGGTGACGATATCGCTCTCATCTTGGGCGGCCATTACTCCCAAGAAGACGAGAAGATCGAGGCCGGTCTCCTCGCAGACCCGTTCAGGTGGTCCGGGGAGCCACAGGCAATAACGCTTCGAGGCAATAGCGGCAACCGAAGCTTCGATACTACCCCTGACTACGAAATCGGCCGATAACGTTTGCGAGGGTGGAAGATGGCAGTTCTGGATTCGGCACGACAGCCGAGATCGACCGTAGGAAATACCGGCTACTTGTAGCATAACCCTGCTGAAATATCGATGCCCTCAATCACAGGATTTACGCTACCCGAAACAACCAACGACTATCTTGAGTACGCTCTCCAAGCCTTATCTGAACCAAAAAGCAACTTATGTCCGCGCTTGTCAGAGCTAACAAGGACTGTCGAATCTGATGTAGGGACTGTTTATTCCCTGTTTTTATAAGCGAGGCCAGGGTATCCCGGTATCCCCGCAAGATCAGCGCAGACTCGGAATTCAGCCGCAGCTTGGTTGCGCATATCCCGCTCGGCGGACCGCAGGATACAAACGTAAGCAGAGGCTCGACCAGCCTTGGAACATTCAGAAACAGTTGCCGGCAGGCAGATTTTAACTTTCTTTCCATTTATACAGAGTACCGAGGTTTTGATCCCCATACAATCTCCCCTCTTCTCCGCTTCTTCGATAGGCCCGGCACTCATATCAACTTCAACATATTCTGTCACTGTGGACGCGTGACCTCAAGCCGACCTCGCGGTGGACCGAATCTGCACGAGTCGAGGAATTATGCTTCTTCGACTACCATCATCGTGCGTGCTGATGCTACCATGTCATATATTCCTGCTAGCAGGGATATGTCTAGTCGGATTTTGTGAAAGTTTGAATTTGTAACTACTCTTTAGCTCGAGTGGAGATGGTTCTAGACAGATGGCCGAGAAAGAGATTTGTGTGTGTTATACCCCTGAAGGCAGCCAAAGGTCACGAAATGCTTTGGCTATTCGTCACTTCTCTACGGGCCTTTCAAGACGGTTCGCCATACTACATGTTATCCGCTCTCCTCATATAATCAACCGTCGCCTAATCGAGTTTGTCACCCTTTCTCAGACATAGAGCTCTATGTAAACTGTCCTTTGCTCTCTCAAAGGCAAGGTGCTTCCCCAATAATAAAGAACACAGTTTTCCACATATCAAGCATTACAAGCTTACACAATGACCTGATTTTAAGCTTCCTGCGGGTGCAGGGAGAGGCTCAAACTAATGTATCACCAGAGGCTATTTCACATAGAGCTCTCCCATGCTTCGATCTATCCTGCCGCTAACTCTTGTTACTCTTGGCGCCACTCTGACTGCTACACAACATCTCGACTGAAATAAGCCACCTCTGCTGAATTGGCCATGGATCTTACTGTCAAAGCTTATTAAATCAATCTTCAGTATCTATAGGAGGTCCCCCTAGCCTCTAGGGAACATAGCTACTAGGCCGAGCTCGGAATAAGATTCCGAGCATTAATTTCCCCAATCGCCAGCCGCTACAGCAATACATCGAGGGGCTGAATGTGTTTCAAATAGCAGGCGTGCGGCAGGGGTCTGTTACTTGTGCGGGGGCGTTGTCGAACGGTTGAAGGCCTCAGGTGATGTTGTGCCACTGTATTTGCACTCTCTGCAAGTACCGTTGCTTATCTCACGACTGCCGGACTTCAGACCCGATCTGCAATTGCTAGTAAGCACTAGAGAGACAAGCAATGTTTCAGCTGAGGGTGGGATTATTTGAGATTTCATATTGGAAGCTCCAATATCAGGAGTAGTTGAGCATCTCAGTCACCAAGTACATAGCTATTGCTGCCCGACCGCACCACGACACGTCATCCTTCGTCTTGATTGGAAGTATGAGAAATATTAAAGTCTCGAGATTATGCTTAATTGCTTACTTAGATAGTGTTGTTTGGGTATGACCATGGACGGAGGCGATCGGCAGTAAGGCTGGAGTGTGTGGCCGTGTGGGTAATGGCCGGTGGCGGGGCCGCCGAACCCTTGCCCGTGGACATAGCCCGTGGACATAGCCCGTGGACATAGCCCGTGGGAGGAGGAGTTGCGGTTGACGACTGGGCTCCATGATCGGCATCTTGCCCTGAGGCAGGTACCTATATAGACGCACCAGGAGACACTCAGAGACAATGATCAATGACTTTGCTAGCCTGCACGATACCTTTCTTTATTAGAACCACTTCATCCGAACCACTTCATCAGAACCTCTTCCAAGAATCCTGCATCCCTCCTGAGCGGCCCTACAACACCAGGGAACCATGGACCAAGAACGAGCCGCCAGGTGTCATCTTCATGTCCTGGTCATCGGGTGAGCCAGCCAGCAGCTGATACATAGTGAAAGAACCATGCTAACTGGGTATTCCCCAGAGCAGGTAAGAAAAACCCACGACTTGGCATGGGGTGCCTCCCAAAATCGAAGTTGGCCCCGTTTTAACCATGGATGCTTTACGTTAGGGATTGGAGGTTTAGCAGCTGCAGTTGCATTGGGGCGAAGAGGCCATACTGTTACGGTCCTGGAGGCAGCCTCGAAGGTAAGGCAACAAATGGAGTGCAAATTCCTATGCTCTCTAATTGGATCCGGTGACGCTTACCATCTATCGGCACAGCTGCTCGAGATAGGGGCTGGTATTCAAGTTGCGCCCAACATGCTGCGTTTGCTCGACAGTCAGTCATTTCGACATGCGGGTAAACCCCAAACGACTAGCTAACCAGTGTTACCTTAGGATGGGGAATAGGTGCTGGTGTGCGATCATGCGGAGTGAAATTCGACAAAGTCGAGATCTTGCGATGGCAAAACGGATCCAAGCTTTCCGTCTCAGAGATTGACCACAGCCATGGTGAACAGCTAGTGATCCATCGTGCCGATCTGCATACAGCGCTACTCAAGGCCACACGGCAGATCCCAGGCGTCACTATCCGGGAGAACTCAACCGTGCTAGACGTTGACTTTGAGAAGCCCCGTGTTCTTCTGAAGAACGGGGAGCTTTTAGAGGGCGACGTCCTCATCGGCGCAGACGGAATCAAGTCCAGCATCCGCGCCAAGGTCCTCGGCGATGCTTTCGACGTGGCCATTCCAACCGGAGATGCAGTCTTTCGGTTGTTGCTGGACAGGGCTTGTTTGGCCTCGGATCCGACTCTCCGCTCTTATATCGAGGAAAAGACTATAGTGAGATGGATAGGCCCCAACCGTCACGTCGTGGGGTACCCTGTGAAGAACCACGAGGTGTACAACATTGTCATGGTACACCCTGATAGCGGAGGGCTGGAGGAGTCATGGACCAAGCCCGGCTCCAAGGCGGACGTACTAAAGGAGTTTGAAGGTTGGGACCAAGACTTGGTCAAGATGCTGCAACTGGTTCCAGATGAGGAGATTCTCGCTTGGAAGTTGTGCTCTCATCAGCCACTTATGACATGGACAAACAAGTCTTGCGCCTTGCTTGGAGATGCCTGTCATCCCATGCTGTAAGTGTGGTCTCTCCGGCACCCATGATTCTCCATGTGCACTGTTAACCGCTTCTATAGACCCTATATGGCGCAGGGCGCAGCACAGGCGGTTGAGGATGCTGCGGCCTTGGGGATCGCCCTGTCAAGCATATCATCAGTTTCGCAGGTACCATTCGCCTTGAAGGTGTATGAAAAGGCGCGCAAGGCCCGAGCCGAAATGGTACAGAGTCAAGGGCAGGGCAATCGATCAACGCTTCACCTTGAGGACGGTGCAGAGCAGGAGGCTCGTGACCAGCTTTTCAACAGTGGTCAATCGCCTGACCGCTGGATGAATCGAGAGACACAAAGGCTCTTGTGGGACTATGATGCAGAAGAAGCTTCGCTTCAACTGTGGAAAGGTATGACAAACGCCACAGAAATGATCATCTCGCTTGATTTAATAAAGGCTAATGATGTGTTCAAAGCTGTCCATACCCACGCAGGTATGCCGAGCAACCTCAGAGCGAGGCTCTAAAGTCGAAGGCCTGGCTGTGATGTTTATTGAAAGAAATACACTTTAATATCATAGTAATCTTGTGCTTGATGCCGGCATCTATGTATTTATTTTCTATTTAGCTTGTGTCCAAGGCGTCCTTGGACTTGATTACATTCTATTATATATATCCCATGCAGATGTAGCCCCGATATTAGGCGGCGGGTGACACTTGGCTTGCATAATACGGTGGTAATGTTCTCCAGGCTGTGTAAAGCTATTCTAATGCGGAAGAGGCGTAGGCAGGATACTAGCTAATACGAGCTGCTTATTTATTTATCTTCTTTTATAGTCTCTATTTAAAGATTATTATAAGCAGGCTATTTAAGCTAGGAATACTAACAATACTGGCTACTATAAAGATATTCTCTATTAGCAGTTACTTAGGAACATCCGCTTTTCCCTTCAGCTGCTTCTTACTAGGGGTAGAGTCGCTGAAGGTAAAGCATCCTGGGCTGTAGTTATAGGGTCGGTAGGTGCGAGTTGCCAGGCAGGCAGGACATGGATGCTACTCGCTCAAAGTCATCTAGATTGATGATTAAGTCTATTTCGGTTGCTTGTGAATCCTTCTCGTAAGCAGTTCCTTGAGGGAGCTTCTGGGTCAAGATCCCAATGTGATACTTGACGATGGCCTATGAGCTTCATTGAACGCTGACAACGCATCAGTCCCTGCGTATTGGTAACTCGCTGTTCTAGGGCATCTTGTGGACAATACTTTCGGCTCCTCCAGGGTGCTCTGGCGCCGATTCGGTAATATAATAGACGTCCCCGTTCACAGCAATCTATACGTGATCCGTGGTGATTGTCGCCTTTGTGGTCACGGTAGTCAGTCTATTACCCGTTGCACTCGCCGAGAACATTGCCGGGCAGCTCAACTTGGAAGGCAAATCGGCAATTGACAACCAGACGATCAAGGGCAGCTTGTGAGTGGTTGACTTGTGCGGGGTTCCGTCTGCTGTCGGAATGCATGCCGGAAGTTCCGCCTCGGCATATGATGCAGATCCCACCTCCTCTGGGCATGTACGGCCGTTGCCGTTGCTGGCGGTATGATGATCGTTACTCTATTAGAGTTGCGGCGGTTCCCGTTACCCCATCCTCATGCGTCCTTATGGCCTGACGCGGAAGCCTTGCTTCGGACTCGTCGCGGCCTCGGCACTTGGCATGCCGTTCTTGCAGCCCATTTAGAGGAGAAGAAACTCCAGTTCAGTATCCCTCCTGTCGATAAACTTGCAGTGTGGCGGTGATCGTCGAAAAGTCCTCCTTACAACTGCAACTGTATCCAAAACAAGTCTAGCTAGTCTCCAAGTCCAGCACTCTCTACACCATGTCTAGCCCACCACCGCCTCGTTACCTTACCCAACCCCAATATTCTTCCAAGATCCTCGTGCGCGGCACGCCAGACTACGAGCGATGCCGCCGCAACAACCCAACTGCTGACACGCCATCTCGTTTCCCGCAAGAAATCCACGTGGTTGAGGGACCCCAGGATGTCTCGGCGGCTCTTAAACGAGCGGCTGAGCTGGGTGCCAAGGTTGGCATTCGCTCTTCGGGCCACATCATGAACATGCCCAATCTCATCGAGGGCGGCATTCTCATCGACACCGTCAACTTGAACCGCCAGATTGACTATAACCCCATCACCCAGGAAGTCACCTTTGGCCCAGCCTGTCGCGTGGAGGAGCTTGCAGCCAGGCTCAAAGAGGTCAACAGATTCTTCCCTCACGGCCATGCTCCCACTGTCGGCTCAGGTGGCTTCCTCCTCGCTGGCGGGCAAGGCTGGTTTGTCCGTGGATGGGGCGCCACCAACCAAACGTGGATCACAAAGATTGAGATAGTTGTCCCCGATGGCCGGACTGTCACTGCCAGCCGGACTGAGAATCGGGACCTGTTCTGGGCGGCTCGGGGAAGCGGCCTTGGTTTCTTCGGCGTTGTTACCCGATTCTGGGGGAGGACAATCAAGACCTCGCTCATGTGGGAGCGAGTTCTCAAGTTCGAGATCAACAGCGACAACTACATGACTCTGATGTCGTGGGCCATTGAGCGAGGACGCGACACTCCCAAATATGGCACCGATCTCAACCTTACAATCGACTATCCCGAGAAGTTTGATCCATCTTACACGACCGACGCCATTCCGCCCAGTGCAAAACTTCACATGACTCTCAACTTGCTGTGCTACTCGGACAACATTAGAGAGGCCCGGACCCTGCTCAGTGCCTACGACAAGCTCACCCCCGAAGTCCAGGAGCATCTTCTTAAGCTGGAACCCGTGCAGAGGAGGACATTTGAAGAGGTCTTTGCGCGCAAACGAAGCTTCCTGGGCAATGCCAAGCAGGACCGCTGGCAGATCAACAGCATCATGAATGACCCCGATGTTCCCCTGGAGCGTGTAAGTAACCTACTTGCTTTCCTGGCCTGCTTTTGAAGAACCTTGTCTGATAAACCAGCAGCTGCTGGAGGCAATCAAGCCCGCCATGCTCGAGCTGCCTACCAGAACGTCCTCCGTGTTCCTCTGTCATTGCGACATCACCCCTGATGAAGAAGATGCCTGTCTCAGTCTCCCGCAGGATCTTTATATCTCCACCATCACCGGTTGGACGGACCCTCGGCTTGAGCCAGCCATTTACCAGCCAATGCGTGAGCGATACAGGCGTGCATTCCCTGTAGCCGTGGGCCAGTACATCACTGAGATAGACGTCAATAATGATGACGCCAACGTATGTTACTTGAACTCTTGACGATACGCCTCGCTAACAGCTGGTAGTGCAAGGTCATGAGCGATACTGCTTTGGCTAGGTTCCTTCAGATCCGAGAGAAGTGGGATCCCAATGAGTTGTTTCCAAATTACAAGACATTTATCCGGGCCCATGACAAGATCAACCGCATGGAGAAGAGATCCCAGCTGTAAATGAATCAGAAACATGAGAGCGGACATTCTTTCCTTTTTTTTAGTCTCCTGAGAGGGCCACAATAGCAAAAGAAGACAATATCTACACAATAGAGGCATCTTGAGAGCGGACATGAGAGTGAATATTAGTTCAAACAAAAATCATTTACTAGACTATATTTTTTTTGGACTTTCCATTCATGTAGAGAAGCATAGCATATAATTGGTAAAGACTGTAAATCCTCGACGTCTCGACCTCACTTGAACGGCCACTCTCCACCCTCAGCTGACACTCAGCTATTGTTCCCACTAGTTAGCATCCTCGCCTCTATGATTCCAGCCAACTCCGCGCGCTGCAAGCTGGGCCGCGAAAAGACTTCTCGGCTTCACCTGGCTGCCCGAGCGGACAAAGGTAGCATTGCCGCTTGTTCCACCCTGTCCTCCGCAGCCAACGCACCAGTTGACACCCAGTGGCGGAGACTGAAAGTCAACAGTGCCCCGGAGGTTCCAGCCCACTCCAGCGTTCATAGTCCAGCCATGGCCTGTATCCTTGGTAGCTCGGTTTTCAAGCAGGGTAGGCGCTGAAGACTCCTCGACCAGCAGTCCCCACGACCACTTTTGGAGAGGAGTAAGGCTCTGCACACCAGACACCGTACTGTGGCGAGTGATGGTGTTCGGTCCTGGGGTCAACGCATCGGTCATGACGGAGAAAGACCTGGCTGTTGATAGTCCGACCTGTTTACAGTCTTGAATGAGGACTTGGGAGCCTCTGAGCACGATGTCGGAAGGGAGAGAGTCTCCGTCAATGTCTTGAGTCCGGTTCATGGTGCTGTCTTGGATGGTAATCCGAGCAGCGTCCCTCTGAATCTCGAAAAACTTGTTGAAGCCAACCAGAGTCAACCCGCTTGCCCAGCTGTCAGCCGTGAAGGATGAAAACCTGACGGCGGCGTAGTTGCAGGTAAGATAGTCAAGGGGTGTTCCTGAGCATGTAGATGTAGGGATGGCTTCGATTCGAATGTTCTGAATGCCCATCTCGGAAGTTAACCCGGGCGGTGTAACAACCCGGATTTCCGGCTTCATGTATTTCGAGTAAAGGCCATCCGCAAGCGGTATCTCCAGGGTGAGCTGTTTGCCGCTGATTGCCTTGATCTTGTTTGGCGACATGATCTGCTTTCCGACCTGTTCTTGTTTAGCTTCACATATCTTCTAGTTGAGAGAAGCAGAGGATCCTACCTGCATCCATTCCTCAGGGACGTTATTTCGCGCCAAGTTACTCATACCGTTGTTCCTGATCCAGGATTCCGTTACGGCGCGGGAGACGTAGACATTCTGGCCGACTGAGAATCCAGAAGTACTGCTGACGGAAACCACGGACGCGCCGATTGGAACATAGGTATTGGTGATCTTGGATCTGAAGCCAAAGTCAGATTTGGGAGCAATGCCAAGTCTTCCAAGAGTGAAGACGGGTGCAGTCGGTCGTCTCTTGAGGACCAGAGTTGTATTGCTGTCGCCGGAGCCCGTAACGGAGCCCGTAACAACAACGTTGCTGCGTATCTGTATACCGGCAGTAATGGAGAATCTGCCAGGGGGCAGCTGGACAACACCTCCACCGTTGTACGCGACGCTATTGATAGCTTGCTGAATTGCAGGGCTCATGTCGTCAGAACTCTTCCTCGGGGCGGCAACCGTCACGTCGACATGATTGACGGTTGGCAGTGATTCGTCCGAACTGTGGTAACCGGAGTAACTGAAGTCGGGAAACTTGTCACCACGAGAGTTGGTGATTGAAGCCCAGTCAACTGCAGCATCCCGGCCAGCCAACTGACGACATTGGACTTGATGGGCTGTGAGCCCGAACAAAGTGACGAGTGTGTAGGTAGTAGAAGTAAACATCTTGAGAAGCGATAGGCAGGGTTGGTTGATGTTGATTGCTGGAGTGCAAAGGGAAATATAACCGGCTGGTCTTGGCGAATATATAGATATTCAGTTTTGAACGAATTAGATAATTACTCAAGTCAAGACCGCACAGAGAGAGAATTCGCCCCACGAATTCGCCACGCGATAGCTTCAGTTCTTTTGGAATGTCTGAAAGCAGAAGCAAAACTTTGCCATGACTGAGGTCACTTGATCAAGGAACGCTGGTTGAACTCATTTACAGTCTGGGTCGCTGCTACAGGAATAGGAAGCTCTGCAGATTCGCGCCGGCGCTGCGCTTGAAGGGACGGCCAGGGGACTATTCCTCACTATTTCCGAGGAGAACCAGGAAGCGTGGCTGCCCAGGGCTTAGCCTTGGTTTACCCTACAGGCAAAACGACTATTAGCAAAGGAAGATGGGCGCATCAGTCCACCATTCCTCGAGTTATAGTCCGGAAGTCGGGTAGATACGCCATCCTGAACAGCCTAACGGAAACCTCCGTGGAGATAGCACGGCAGTAGTGCTAGCAGGAACGCCTGCAAAATATCGAGATGGAATAATGAAGTTTGTATGTTTCCGGAGGATCTCAGGAGTGAAGGCTAGAAGGACCTGGCCCTAGTTAGAGCCTCAGGTGTTATCGGGTGGCGAGCTAAGGATGAGGCAGAAGTTAAAGACTCTAGCGTAAGGGTCATGAACGGTTTAAGCACCTCGACTCAGAGTATCATTCAGTATGGTAGCAGGCAGACTGTTGCATGCCAAGCATGCCAGTCTCCAGGCACCGGGCGGGAGGCTAGGCTCAAAGCAAACTTAGATAGCGCCAAGAGTTGGTCTAGCCCATTGTATTAAACCGTTTCCGAAGGATCCAGCCCGTCGGATCATTAGCGTTTGGTATGGAATCCAAAATACAACATTCCAGACATGCCTTGCACTGGATTAATGGAGCTCTGGGTCGAGCCTAGATGACCTAAAGCAGTTTGGGGGAGGGTTCTAGGCCCACCACAGGAGCTTGTGGCGAATAAACGAAAGGAGACTCGACATCACATGAGTCGTCTTTTCTCGGCTTAGAGCCATCTCAGCGAGATCCATCTCAGCGAGAAGCAAGGAGAGATGTTGGTCGAGGTTAAGATGTGCGTCATATGGGTGAGATGGCTCAGTGCCATAGAAGACCGTCGGTGGATAGTACAATCAAGTTTACAGATTGAAGCGGGACAAGACTTGAAGTTGTCGTGTGATTGCCGGTGGGGATGATGACGCCGGAGCATCATCTGACGAGCTTGGTGAGCTGTGGTTGAGATGCGGTCTTGTGCCTTGCCGTGGTGCTTGTTGCGAGACTTTCGTCTGATGGGTTAAACTGTATTCTTTACTATTGTGGAAGCACCTTGACTTTGAGAGAGCAAATGGCAGTTTAGCGTTACATAGTGGAACTTGGTGATCGGCAGAGGCTTAGTGTGCCATTTAACAGACGCCAGAAGACAATCGACAGTAACAAGAGGGTGAAAGTAGTTGAACTCGCGCAAGCCGACATTGAAGACTCTATACTGTGAAAGAGCAGGTTTGGATTACTTTAAATCGATTAATGTATTTTTGGCTTGTTTCCTAAGCTATACAGTGCCCCTACGTAGGAGCTCATGAGGACAAACCACCAATTTCAGTCTTCTTTCTACCGTGATCTTTCATTACAAGCACAGATCGAAAAGATTGTTTCACGAGCTTTGAGCCTTCTTACTCTTTCTCCCCGCCCCGATGTCACATCTATGGCTACATAGCCTCGCCATGGTGCGTTCGCGGTGCGAGTTTAGGCTGTAGTAGTTGCGACATTCCGTGTCTTCACACGTTTCCAAGATTCCACATCCGTCGTCCCAATCATATGAAGCCAAGTCTAATGCGTGGTACCAATCGTGACTAGGGGCTATGCCACAGACGCCGGCCAGGGAGATAGTGCGTGTATACTGGAACCTAAGACATTCTGGCCCATTGTAGGGCCTTTTGCAGAGACTGATAGATACGCTGGCTGGCTTGATATCTGCATCTCGTGTGTGATGAGACCCCCGATCGGCAAGGGGAACATGGTTCGATTCCAGCCGAGTAATACCCTGTACTTCCATAGCGGGAATGCTCTTCAACTCGGCATCTATGATGCTTGTCGACTTGGGTCGATCGAATCGAAGGCAATCACAGCCTTTTGAGAAGTGGAAGCATTCCATCTCGGGAGCATGGCCAAGGGATTGCTCCGGGAATATGAACCGTGCCCCGGTGCGGCGAAAGGTCTGTGCTACGGCTCGTATCTCAGGCGCGTAAAACCTCCCCTCGTTATCTTGAGTCAATACTGGGCCTGTGTGTGGACTCCATTCGAGACAGAATATTGGCATCTCGCCTCGTTGAATGAAGAACAGGTAAGCCGTCGGCCACGTATTACGTCTTCTCCCGCATTTTGATGCATGAACAGGGTGTCGGCAAACCTTCAGCGTTCTTTTAAACGTCTCCCAGGGTTCATGTGGTCTATCCACAATCCCCCCAGGCTGGGGGCTTTTGGCAAGTGAGGACTCGATATCCTGCCAAGTGACAATTTCATGTTGACAGAGGCGTACATGGCCTTGTTTCCCAATACAGATGCGTCTATTGGGTTTTTTCTTCCTCTCTTGAGCTGTAAATGCCGAAGTAGGGTGATCGAGATCGCAGCTGGAACAGTGGAGCCAATCCAACTTTCTGGACCTTCGGGAAGTGAACTTGCACACTGTGGACTTTCCGGCCCGCCTCCTTGCTTTGCCAGCTTCCTGGCATTCTAAGCATAGGTGGTCTTTTCCGAGTAGAGACTTTAAATCCTTCAGCAGTTGACAGTCCTGACCCTTAGGGAACACTTCTTCGAAGCAATGCTTGCCTGCCTCATTATCGAAGGCACAAGAATGAACCGAGGGACGTGGGATCGAAACGGGATCATTGCCTTGTTCCGCTTCATTGTTACAAAAGCTGCAACAATGGTACATAGAAAATGGGTGCGCTTCGAACCTCTTATCGTCCACGAGGTGGCGGAAACGACTGGAAACTTGGCGAAGACAGAAAAAGGAAATCTCATCTTGTGAAAGAAGTTCCAGAATCATGATCAGAATCTCGTCTGGGAGGCAGTAGATGGGGCTGTTCTTGGTGTTGTAGAACGATGATGCAACCAAGGGATCCATCTCTTCACCACGGGTGCGTAGCTTGGCTTGCAACGGTTGCTTGAGCTCCTGGGGCGACGCTCTTAATTCTTCACGAGAATTTTGGAATTTGAATTCTTGATGGGTTAGTAAGCTCGTGGTTTCGAAAGGGGGTTGAGGCCAACCTTTGGTACGTAATGCGTCAAATGATGATGCAACTGATGGGTCCATCCCTTTATCACGGGTGTGTAGCTTGGCCTGCAACGGCTGCATGACCTCTTGGTGCGATGTTTTGACTTGTTCAGGAGGCTTTTGACCTTTGAATTTATGCCATGTCAGTAAACTCGTAGTGTTGCAAAGGAGGTATAAGGCTAACCTTTGATGCGTAATATAATATGTTCTACGCATGATCGAACGCACTCCCATATCCACCGACCAATTCCCATTATCATGAAGCACATGAACTGGGTGTCTTCAAGAGGTATCTAGTGTATGATTTATGTTGGAAAAGCTGCTCAACGCACCCCAGTCGTCGGCTGCGGTGTCGTGTCGAATTGAGCTAAACTACCAAGTCTTGCGTTATAATCGTAGCGAAGCGGACGGCGAGTGCGTATTTATACCTATTGAAGGAGCCAACAGGGTTTTTTCTTCTTTTCTTTTCTTTCTACGTGGCCTTTCAGTGCAGGCTTTTCATGTGCTCAAGTTAGCGAGGTGCATGGGTCAGATTACTTGGAGACAACTTAAATTCATGTTTGGAGTACGTGGGATGCAAGGTGATAGCTTGTATCTTATAAACTCTAACCTTTTTGGCATCTAACCATCAAACCTTGCGGCGTCGTGTATGCACGGGACAAAGGTAAATAGGTACATGAACTGTTCCTACGCCCACCTCCACCATCCTCCACATTAGGAAACAAGACAGCTGCCTTCTATCGTAGTGCTAAAGTAGCCTCAGGGCTATAGTCCATAAGGCCGAATCATAGAGAAGTTTAACTTAACTCTAGGTTTAGTCAGGCTCCAGTTCCTAACCAGGCCCTTATTGCCAGGGGTCATGCTCCTCCCAAACACGAGCCCTCCAAGCTTCAGTGGCTCTCTTTTCTTGCACGAGGGCCGTGTTGGTGTTGTTGAGCTCGTTCCTTTCCTCCTCAAGCCTACGCAATTGCCTGCCAGCGTCCCTTACTCTCAGACGAAGCCGGTTGGCCTTTCTCTTCAAGCTTCGGTTCTTGTTCTTTTGAGCAAGGAGCTTTTCGTTGAGCTTGTTGTTTTCCTGTTCAAGTAACCCCTTGCCGATGAGATATCTTCTTCTCTTTCTGGCAAGTACTGCGACCTTACTAGTCAAGTGTTCGCTCTTATCCATTTCAGCACGGAGCTTGACGCTCCACTCATTATCGGAAGTCAAGTGGAAAGGTGACAGCAGCCAAGCGATATATCGAACATGCCGAGCAACGAGGAGCATCCAGGGGGGGCAGTCCTTGGGGTCGCGCGATTCCATAGAGTTGGCCCAGTCTCTCAGGCGGCCAAAGCAGGCGGCAGTTCGGGCCCCAAGCAAAGCTTGCACCGATACCAGGACGAGCATTATAGCTGCAAGTCGGTTCCAGTCGGTAGGTAGGATGGGACGAACGCTGTTGGCCATATCCTTCATAATATCGAGGATGCTGAGAGACCAGGATGTCATCTCAGGTGCCGGCGCGGTCACCGTTCTGGTCACCGTCTTGACCGTGGTCACAAGGACGGTAGTCGTCATGTCAGGCATTGCGATACGATGCGACGGAAGGCAGACGGGATCGGAAAAGGGTCGGTCGCTTCTTGTTTGGTCACACAGAGGTTCGATGAAAGCCAGACCAGGATTCAGAAGACAGACAGACATGGACGAGACATTCAGTCTTGCAACTACGAGGTACACCTTCCTATGCTAAAAGCGGGACTTGCCTGTTGGAATACAAAACGCAGGAAGGATCCCGACAAGGGAAGGAACTAAACCTTTCGGAAGAAAGAGTATGAAGGGGAGTTTAGCCCAGCTTAGGAGGTATATAGGCTTTGAAGTGCAACCAACATGTAATACCAAAGATGGGCCAGAGAATCTCAAGCCATATTATCCAGATATAAGTATTTCGAAATACCCCAAGGCGAACCCTGTTGTAAACATTCTTTATTTGTTTCATAGCAGTCCAGGTCGTGAGCCAGCCGAAGCCAATTGTGAAGCCCTAGGCATGTGAGGCGATAACTATGTCGTCTCTGGTGACTCCTTGAAGCATATAGTGTGGAGAGAGGAGTGTAATCATGAGGGATCGGATAGGAAGGCAGCAGCAACAGGAATGAAGCACATCTGGCAAGTATTCTAAGTGACATAACGGATGGAATTTCGGTGGGTTGTGTTATATTAACTTGACTTATAAATACTCGAGGTCATCCTTTGCCATATTCTGCCCTTACGTAACCCTCCCACCTAGCTTCTACTTGCAAGCTTTTGCTCACGCAGTCGCGGGCTGAACATCAGTAGTCGTATAAGTTGCACACGTGCCCCCGGTAGTATCAACCGTCATCTGCGCCAAGTCGTCGTGACCACTGGCGCAAGCACCCCCCGACGCCTTCAGCTGGCCGCCATTGAACGTGACAAGCTCGATGCCCTGCGTGCTGCAATCTTCGGCGCGGAACGCGGTGCCGTTGAAGCCGACGCAAGCCTGCACATCAACAAGATCGGCTCGGAATCCGGCGGTAAAGGTCCTCTGGACTCGCAGCACGTTCTGGCCGTTGAGGGTTGTCGGGGTGACCTGTCGGTCGATGGCTTCGTTGACACATGCCGCGTCGACGATTTCACCGTTGTTGCGGAACGTGAGGCATTCGTTGCCGGGTACGCCGTTGGTCTCGGTGAAAACAACCGTCTGGCCGTCTGCCGCTGCGGTGCCGCCGCCGTTGGTAGCATCGTCTGCTGCATCATTGTTGCCATTATTGTTGCCTCCGTCTTGCGCAAGGTTGCCATCGGCAGCACCGCCAGCGTTATCGAACTGTCCGCCAAACTGCCTGGGTCGGATAGACATGGCCGCCGCCGCAGCGGCAAAGCAGATGATGGAAGAATACTTCATGGTACTG
Organism: Fusarium cyanostomum; assembly: GCA_014824385.1. NCBI lineage: Eukaryota > Fungi > Ascomycota > Sordariomycetes > Hypocreales > Nectriaceae > Fusarium > Fusarium cyanostomum. The sequence continues at coordinate 28,601 of JABCKW010000973.1, forward strand.
GTGAAATAGTGGTCTAGAGCGAATTTGTAAAAAAGATATTAATACGATTGAGAAGAACGGGTGGCCGGCCACTGAGAAGCGAACTAGGGGAATAGAGGACGCAGATGAGAATTTGACTGCTGATTTTAACTCGTCAAAGCGGACTCTCGAGGCTTAAATAGCTATCTAACAGAATCTTCAAAGATATCGTTTCCTTCTCTTCCAACCGAGGACTTGAACAATACGGTTTCACTTTGGTCGCAACCACCCCTGCACCAGGTCGCACCAGCATCTGTGCCGCATCTTGGAGCGAAGCAATCATCTGAAACTCGGCGCTAATCTTAGACATCGATTGATTGCCGCAAAATCTTTGCTCCGTAGCAAATTATCCTCCAAGACGAAGGGGCTGTTACAAAGCAACTTGGCGACCTCCTACGCGGACTTGCACAGCAGGCTATCTGAAGCGCTAGTTGCTTCACCATTCCGCAGAACGAGTTGGTGGAGCGAATAAGAGCCCTTGCAGCAAAAACCCAAGAGAATTGAGACGAGGTTTCGGAGTTCTGTCAGCTCTTTTCATTGGGGCCTCTATCTTACAAGCCGACAGGACCTTGGACTTGGTCACCTAGAACCATTGCATGGACGAGCTGGCTTTATTCAAGCCAAATGCCAGCAATGTGCGCAGGTCGACCTTTTGCAGAAAGAAGAAAAGTTCCCATCATACATCGACGAGTGCGACCCCTTGTGGCGCCCTTGGCACTGGCACTGAGGAGGGAGGATGACGTCCCGATACGCCTTGGGAGGTATTCCCAACAACGCAGTGACGGTTTAGCACGGGGTCTACTTTTCAAGTTTCCCCAATGGACGCTTGCAACGTTCTGAGAATGGCTCGTGTCTTGAGACTAGGAAGAATTGGCACAGGAGATGTAGTCTAGCCGGTAGCCTCATTCGTCACTGAACTACTACGTAGTAGAATTAGCAGTCTTGCGGATAATGCCGTCTCGGCACGTCATGCTGACCTCGGCGCAAATCATACCTTGGTAGCCATGCAGCGCAACTAAGGTTTTGTTCGCAGACTAACTTATGTGGTAGTTAACCTGTGCAAAACCAGATTGCTCTCCACGGTCCACTACAGAGCAAGGCACCGCTAGTCTCGCTATAATGACGTGCCATATGAATGACGGTCACATTGGAAACATGATCAACTCCGAGTCTTTGGAGCTTCTCAGCCCCCTCACCAAATGTCAAGTACAAAGTGGTTCGAAAGGCTGATGCAACACCAGCGCAATGGTTTCAAAACGTGTTTACGACCTGTGCCAAGCAACAGAAACTGTGAGCTCAGTCCTGGCAAAGGATCCAGTCCAGGCACCTGGCGATGTCGTTGAGCGATTATATGGTCACCACGGAACTGGCCTGAATCGTGGGAAAGTCGTTGAAGCCGTTGCAGCCTCGTCCATTGATGCACTAGAACTGGCCCTCGAGTGCGGTCGTTGGGGTCCCACGAAACCAAGCGCACTCTTCCTTGAAGCATTTGCCGATGCCCTGCGATGCCTGGACGCGGATCCAATGTCGGGAGTCGTCTCGCCTTCATTGATGGGCTCTCATGGAACGGTACCACTTACCGTCATTGCTCCCCTCGCCGATGTGATCCGCCACTGCTCGAACCTCATCGTGCGGGCGGAGAGAGAAGTCTTCCTCATCACATGCTCGTGGTCACCGTCGGTGGCCCAGCAGTTCATCAAGCAAGCCCTGGTTGAGCTTTCCAGGCGTGCTGGAAAGAGAGGGCGACGTGTCGTGGTTAAGCTCATGTACGACAAGCCGGGCCCGGCCAACGCCCTCAACCCGCATCAGCAGGTGAAGCCGCAGACATACACTTCCAAGGCGATTCAGCTGCCCTCGCCTGAAGAAATACCTCATGTGGACCTCCAAGTCGTCAGCCTGCACAGACTTGTGCTGGGAACGCTGCACGCCAAGTTTTGCGTCGTGGATCGCAAGATTGCCGCCATCATGAGCAACAACATGGAAGACAACGATAACCTGGAGATGATGGCGCATTTCGAAGGGCCTATTGTTGATAGCATATACGACACGGCGCTGATCACATGGAGCAACGCATTCCACCCACAGCTTCCTTCATATGCTGCTCCAGCGACTGACGATTATCTCGAGCGTGGGTCAAGTCGCGCCCAAGGTGAGATTGCTGCAGAGGCCGATATGCAAGCAGCGCTACCTGAGCATACGCCGCAAGATCCTCATTACGATAGCCATCTCTCTGGGGAGATCAAGCGGATGCAGTCGTGCTACTCTATCAAACCAAAAGAAACCCGGCTGCAAGCCGCAAGCCGCCAACTCAACCTGGCAGTCAAGAACCCCATTGGACCTACCGGCCCGGAGATCCAGGCTGGCCAGGAGATGACACCCTACATCTCTACCGCTACTGCACAGCCCGTCCCCATGGCTCTCGTATCTCGTCCTGCGCACGGCGCCGTCAACCCAGGGAGCGGCCATGTTCCCCAGAATGAAGCCTGGCTTTCCCTCATCCGCAATGCCAAGAAAGACATATTCATCCAAACACCAGACCTGAACGCTGCACCTCTTGTCCCTGCTCTCTCTGCTGCGGTGAAACGCGGCGTCGAGGTCACATACTATGTGTGTTTTGGGTACAATGATCTCGGTGAGATGATTCCTGGGCAAGGCGGAACCAACGACCAAGCTGCACAGGCTCTCATAGCGTCTCTCCCACGGGGCGGGCCTGAGCATGGCCTCTTGCACATATACAACTACGTCGGCAAAGACCAGGATCATCCCATTCACCAGTCCTTTAAATCTCGCTCCTGCCATGTCAAGCTTTTGATTGTGGACAACAGCGTGGGTATCCAAGGCAGCGGCAACCAAGATACGCAATCCTGGTTTCACAGCCAGGAGATAAACATCATGGTAGACAGCCAGGAAGTCTGTGAGAAGTGGAGGGAGGGCATCGATCGGAACCAAAACACCAAGGCATTTGGACGAGTGGCTGAGGATGGAATCTGGAGAGACGTGCAGGGAGATCCCGGGAAAGGGTATATGGGGAATCCGGGAACGATGACGGGATCATTAAAGGGGGTTGCAGGGATGGTAACGAAGCTGAAGGGCGCAGGAGGCTTCTAGACGGTCAGTATGAGGAGCGTCATGTTCTGAAGCTACAGTAGACTCGGTACCCTGTACTTATAAAGCGCAAGTTAAATTACCAGAGCACGTGATGCAAGTCTCAAGCGGCCGAGGAGGGGCAGCTAACTTGGGGATGCTCGGCGATCCCTCGAGGCATAAACTTGCATTGTACATGGGCCATCCAAGCACAAACGAGTCATGTCCAGCCCAAAGTCCCCAAAGAGCGACCAGTCAAAGAGCGACCAGGGTGCCGAGAGATTGTCACCAAAATCACCAGAAGAAGCACCGCAGCCGACCGACGCTGGGTTACATCCAACAAACACACAGATTCCGTTTGTGGGTAATCATCAGTTGAACTTCAACACACCGAGTGTCCTGACAAGCCCGGAATAGAACGAAGACGATGCCGACGATGGGGATTCCGCGTACGACGACGATGCAAGGTGATCTGGGCCCGCTGCGTTGGCGTCTACGCAAGCTAACCCACTGCCAGTGTCCTCTCGTCGACGGCCTCGCTCTCGGAGAGCATCTTCGACTACCGCAACCTGCACGGACGGACGTTCCAGAACTCCAAGACAACAGAGTACTGGGGACCCAACGACGACAGGCAGAACAACGGGCTGGACATAGCGCACCACTTCATGGTCATGCTCAAGGACGACCGGCTCTTCGATGCGCCCGTCACGCGCCCGTCCAGGGTCTTGGACGTGGGAACGGGCACATGCATCTGGGCCATCGACATGGCCGACGCGTATCCCTCGGCCGACATCACCGGCACCGACATCAGCCCCATCCAGCCGACGTGGGTGCCTCCAAACTGCATCTTCCACATCGAGGATGCGCAGCTCGAGTGGACGTACCGCCCAGAGACGTTTGACTTTGTGCACATCCGCGCCCTCTACGGCAGCATCAGCGACTGGGGCGAGCTGTACCGCGAGGCCTACAAGTCGCTGGTGCCCGGCGGCTGGATCGAGAACATGGAGATCAACATCCACCTGTACAGCGACCTCCCCGAGATCAGGGACGACCCCGACCACATCTTCAAGCGCTGGGCCCATGTGTTCTGGGAAGCAACCGACCGCATAAACAAGACGCTCCGCATCGCCATGGACGGCACCATGCGCAAGCTCATTGTCAAGGCCGGCTTCGTAAACGTGGTGGAGAAGACATACCAGGTGCCATGTGGTGCGTGGAGCAGTGATGCCAGGATGAAGAAGATTGGCGCCTACAACCTGTCGTTCATGGATGAGAGCTTGGAGGGCTTCGCCTTGTTCATCCTGCGCGAGGTGATGGGGTGGGAATACGCCGAGGTGCAGATGTTTGTGCTGGAGATGCGCAAGGCCATTCGAAACCCCAAGATTCGGCCATACTATCTCATGTGAGTCTCCCCTGCCATGTCTTTGCATCTCAGGGCGTCTTTGTTCGGCTGACACGGTTGACAGGACCAACGTCTTTGGGCAAAAGCCTGGGACAGGCACATGATTCATCACTGTTGGCTTGCACGTCAGGCCCTCGGCCTCTTCCCTAGGGATCGGTCCTAGGCTAGGCCGTACCTGGGATATTTTTGCTTTTTGGTCAACTGAGCTTGATCCCACGGGAACATTTCGAACATACGGGAGGTACATGAATCAATGAAGCATACAGCGACTAATGTCAATCAATATTAATACTATCTGCTGCAAAGTGGCAATGATACGCTGGAAGACCAGGGAATCTTCAAATCCTAGCTGGATTCAGGTATCGAAATCATGTTCGTTCCATCACTTGCACCCACATGTCAGAGATGGCGAAGAGTCCAAGAGAGTTTCGAGCGTCCCACGGCTTCGTTGGGTTGATGACGGCCAGCTCAAAATTACGCATCAGCTGTGTTAGCCTGTCAGCACGTTGTCGAGGACAGTCGAGGACACAGGGATAGAGTAACTCTGTCTGGCGTACCTCAAATATGGTCTTGCCCATCTCAATGTGAGCCACAGGCTTGCCCAAGCACTGGAATTTGCCGTGGCCAAAGACAAGATCGTTTGTGCGAACCATGGCAGCCAACTTATCAGGGTCCGAGTTCAACCATCTCTCGGGCCTGAAAGCCTTTGCATCCTTACCATAGATGTCTTTGCTGTGGTGCATGCCATACGCCGAGTACCCAATTGAGACACCCCCAGGCAAGAATACGCTCTCGCCGTTGACCACGACGGTGTCACCGCATGCCGGAGTGTCACGGGAGAAGATGTTGACGGCCGGGGGCCAGATTCGTAGGGCCTCACGGATGACTGCCTGGAGATACGGAAGCTGCTTGGCTTCTGTGCTGGAGATGATGCCCTTGCCAACTGCCGACACCTTGCCCGTGCGAACGGCGTCGTCAACCACCTGCTGTAGTTTCTTGTACACGCGTGGGTTCGTCATGATGTACAAGAGCGCTCCGCGAATGGCAGTGGATGTGGTGTCGGCGCCCGCAATGACCTGCTCCAGGGCCTCTGACCGCAAATCGTCGCCTGTCAAGCCGTGGCGGATGAAGGAGGCCAGCATATCAGATCGGTTATCAGTGGGGTTCGCAGTGCGCTCATCCACGTGGCGGAAGCATGTCGCGATCATCTTGCCAAAGCCATTGTTGTCCTTGGGCGATGGTGCAATGAAGGCGCCGATAAAGGGGGCATGGGCGAGCCAGCTGATGCCCATGGCGAGAGCAATGTTGCCGGTGGCGAGGCCCTCCTCGCTCGATTTGAGGTATTCATCCACGTCCGAGTCGCTAAGCAGCATGCCGAATGCTTTTCCGAAGCCGATGCTGCTGATGACATCAAGTGTCAAGTATTGGACCTTCTGGGCGAGATCCATGGGAACGACTTGGTCGTGCGAAGAGATGTACTTGGAGCGGATCAGATGGATGAATTCCTCGACGCGCTGATCAACGGAGCTTTCGAGGTCCAGATTTTCTCTTCCAGAATACTGTTCATGTAAGTAATCGCCCTATTGGTAGCCAGGTCAGAGCTAGCTTACTCCCGGAGCCATCTGCTTTCTCCTCTGGTCATGTTTCTCATTGTCGGTCTGGCTAAACACATTGTCTCTGCGATACTCGATACGACACGCATTGTAATACCAGTCGGAACGCTTATAGCCGGGCTTGTTGTTCACATGGATCCAGACTTCGGGAGACGACGTAATGAGCACTCTGGGCGCCACCCGCGCAATGGGACCTGGCGTCTTGTCAGTGTGCTATACTGAATCGTGTAGTGGTATTCATAGTATCGAATAACAGAGGACAGGCATGTGTATGGCTTACCATATTTCTGGTTGGCTTCTGCGTACCATTCATGGCAACGGTTCTGGAGCATGGCCCAGCTATGAGGCCAGTCGGTGAAGCCAGTCCATCGTGGGCCGCCGAACTGCCTCAGCTTGGCATAGTCAACCAACTTCCTTACAATGAACAGTGCCAGAAGGCCGCAGAGAAGCGACGCCAGGTTCCCAGTCAAGGCCACTAGAATACCCATTATCACCGCAGCGCGATGAACTCGCAGGCCACTCTACAGAAGGTAATAGGACCCTGGGCTGCACACGGATGGTGACCAAGGTGGGGAGCAATCACGACGGGTCCTTTAAGGCTGTCCTGTTTGGTAGAATCACGGAGCAAGGAGAATCTACTCCTCCGCCAAGGGATCCGGAAATGGACTAAGCCGATTCTGTCTTTGTTGTTAGCTTGAGTCTGCCCTCAACACATAAAAGGCTGCCTCTGTGAGCAGATGCTTGCCTCTGTAACTACAACACTCATAGTTGAATCTTTAATGGAGTACTGCAGTGCAACCGCAAACCGTCACCGACAAGCCTTATTTTCTCTTCGCTGAACCTGATAACGATACCCTGACTTGAGCTCCTCGTCTTTGTCTCGTTCACGCCTAACAGCAAGTATTTCCAAGTCTCCAAACATCACTCTGGACGCTCCAATACACCTTTGTCGACATCAGCCCGAGCCTTGTTCTGACCTCTATACTTGAGCCACATCTCTCTGCTTTCAGGAGAATAGATGCGCGTGCAAGTGTTCCAGATCTGACCCACGTTCCCGTCCATCTTGTCATGCGTGATGAGGTCGTAAACCCTGTTTTCATGTGATTGAATGACCACCTCGAGGTGCGTCTCATCTCGACCAGACACAAGATCTTCAACATCGGCCTTGCTGATGCCTTCCTCATTGAAGAGAATTCGAACGAGCCTGAGATGCGGAAATCGGCCCGCTGATCCTAGGGCCTCAAGAAACTCCCTGATTTGAGCCAAGATAGGCTTTCCACAGCCATGGATCTCGAGTAGCTCCAGTTGCTCAGGAATACATTCCATCACCCGAGGCGCGTCTTTTAACTCCGATTCGTCGAACGGCAAGAGCTCTGGATCATCCAACAAGCCAGTGATAGTTTGAGACCCGACAACCATCGTCTTCAGCTTGTTCATCTGCCGCAATTCGACGCCCATGTACGTCCTGGTTGGTACATCTTCCCAGCCAGCCTTTTCCCACCGCTCCTCAGAGTTGATGTGGAGGTATTCCAGACTGTCTGCATGTGGCAGGACAGCTTCCAGAATGTCTCGGGGTGTCATCTCCATGTCGTACATGTGGTAAACGCCGCGAGAATACTCAAATTCCCGCAGAGATTTGCAGGCTCCGACAAGAGAGTGCAGAGTCATGGCGGTAAGATTTGATCTTCGTACAAAGATAGACTCGATGTTGGAGGATCCCCTGGGAATCTGGCTGAGCCCCTGGGCAGAATAATCGGAACCATTCATCATTATACACTCGTAAGATCGAACGCTGGGCATCTGGAACACGGGTACTGTATAGTCCTCAAAGTTGAGGTATCCGTATTTGCTCTCGATGGACTCGTGGTAGAAATCCTCAAGCTCAGTTAGAAAGGGCGCTCGAGAATCCTTGCGGTTGTTGCGCTTCGCGGCCGCATTCAATACTCGTAGAAAGACCTTTGGTACATAAGGTTCGCCAAACACGAGCGTCTTGAGTTTGGAGCATACGACGAGTAAAAGAGCCATCTCTCCATCTTCGAGCCCTTGATCCAACGCGCCAAGCCAGTCGGTTCTAGCCTGCTGCCAATCCTCAGATCCAGGAGGGAATGTCTTATGAATCAAGTCCTCATATAATGTCCGTTCGTCTTCCTCTAGACCACCAAGCTCAAAATCGATTGGTACGTCATTCTCTTCGGTTGTGAAGCTGGCCGCTATGATTGTGTTGACGCGCTGGGCGAGCTCGGGTTTGGTGATGGTAATGTAGCGGAGAAACTGCAAATTGCGGCTGCGCGGGCGAGGCTTCCGGTTGGCATCGTATTGGAGATTTGCATTCCAATACGTGTGTACAGAGAAAGGGAGGGCGACCTCGTAGAGTTGTTTGCAGGTATAGAGGACCGCGTGGATTGACTTGAAAGTTGTTGGAGCGGTGAGATACGAGATGATGCGGCTTTGAATCTCGACGGGAAGCCCAATAAGGGAATTCTTTGAGTGACTTGTCGATGCCATGGCTTTTCAGCACGAGAACTTGGTGGGAAACAGCAAGTTAATCGAATGAAATGACAATTCTTGCGAGGACTGATCAGTGAATGCTGACGCCTTCATAGCAGTCGGATGAACCCCGCCCGCAATGAAGCAGGCCATCCACTCAGCCTACTCCATACAGTAGTGTGTATTACGTGCATTGCTGGTCTACATTGCTGCCTAGCCATCTACTCAGAGGTGGCGGAGAACCAAACAAAGTGCTTCTTACAGACCTTCAGGCTTCAGCCATCATCATTTGCAGCGATGATTAAGAACAGCGTTTAAACTGCGGGGTTAAGTAGTCACAGCAAAATAAGAGTATAGAATTACCGAGCTAGACTGAGTAATAGTAACGTCAGATGACCTAGCCAGTCTAGTTACCCAGTTCATCTTTGCTCCATATGAAACAGCATCCTTTCAATTCGGACTATAAGATTGGCTCCCATCAAGCCCAGCTAGACAAATGTGGCTTCCACCCTAATTTCGAGTCGTTTCATACTTTCAGTCAAATCAGAAGCAGGGTTTCGCCTATCCCTCTTGGCTTTCTGGCTGAGCTGCAATGTCTGCGCCTTTCGTCCACCCCATTTCTTTCCCATGTTGGGGGATTTCCGTTGGCGAGACTCTGTGCCTCTGGAGTGGGAAGAAACCTCAAGAGCCTCCAAAGGCACGTCTGTGGCCTTGATATGAAATTCATCCCCAGAGTCGACTCTATGAACGAGTCGCTCATGGCTAGTAGCATATCGATCGATGAAGTCTTCAGCTTCTTCTCTCGACGTAAAAGCCTGGTGTTTGGCCCCACTGTAGCCGTGTACTTCAGCTTTGGCCTCGCTGTTCATGGACCATGTCGTTAGTCAATTTCATTTCTTACATATGTGAGGCAAAGCAACTCACTCCCAAGTTTCGAAAATTCCAGTATGTCTACCGATAGCAACGGCATAGAATTTCAACCCCATCTTGGCTTGCTTCAGGTTAGAGCAGGCCGCAATAATTCGGACAAAACTTGAGATCAGAACTTGAGGTGGTAGGTTTGAGGCCAGCAAGCATGTTGGGAAGAGCATGCTCGATAACGGGCAATAATTGCGAGGGCACACGGGCCATCTTTATAGACAACGGCTTTCGAGTGTCTCTTTATTACGTCGCAAGAGTGACGCCGGAGGCCGGCCATTAACAAGTTCAGGTTCCAGTGAGGCTTATGTGCAGATGTGGGAGGCCGGCCACGGGCTTCCAAGCCAATCAAGTCAAGAGAAGAAATACGACTTCAATCACAATTAGTTGTGCGTGCTTACGCTTGAAGCCGGCTTTTTACGGAGCTCCTCGCAGCCGAATACCTCAAAGGTCGTTAAACAATATTGTCCAATCATCATGGGGTTTCCAGGCACCATCAGGTCTTCATCTAAATTCTTCTCTCTTGGTATTGAAATCTTGACCATTTAGTTGAGTAAAGTCTCAATAACCTTGGCCACAGCTATGCACTTTTCGTCTCCATACTTGCCTGCCATAATTTGTACTCCAACTGGTATACCTTGGACAAGATCAATGTCATCTAAGATAAGTCAGCGTCTTGGTGTAATCAGCAAGCAGTCGATCAGTTCTGACACTGGTTTTTGTTAAACTCATCTGCAATATTCCTCGGCTGATGATTTGTCCAGTCGGCCGGAGGCATCCGGTCCTCTTTGCGTGAAACAGTCGTCACCGGAATGGCGAGGCCAGCCCAGTCTAGTAGATTGCACAAGGTGGTGTAGCCAACGTACTGATGAGACTTGACCCACGTCCACGGCTTATATTCCACCCAAGGCGTTACCGGGGTAATAATGGCGTCAACCTGGCTCTCCTGCCAGCGGCGGGAATATGCGGCCCTATACATATCTATGTCCGCGAACAGCTTGCAGCCTCGGCGTGGAGGCTTGAGATTAGACGACTCTGTCCCAGGTTGTGCATAGAGTGACCAACTACCTGATGTGTTTGTTCCGTGTCGAACAAATCTGCAGACGTCCCAACAAGCATTCCCTCGACCAGTGGCTCACCGGACATGTCGCAGAGTCTTTTGCATCCCATGCCGCCATCAGACATAACAGCCTTCTTCCATAAGTCGTAAGCAAAGCCGTTTGAAGAGGCGTCCCATTCTACCACTGGCTACGTCAAATAGGGAGTCTTCAAAGATGGTGAGTGTCGACGTACCTTCGTGTCCTGCAGAGCGGAGGGCGGTAATAACTGTCCTGGTTGCTCTCTCGACAGGCGGTTGAGGTTTGACAACGCCATCATCTAGAATATAACCAATCTTCAGTTTCCGCCCTGGGGGGGTAATCGTGCACTCCTCGGTTCGCCAGGGCATAGGAACCACGAGGTTGTCAAGCTCCCATGGCCTCGCGTGGGGGAGAGCTTGCATATATGTCTCGATTGAAGACAGGCTCGATGCCATGGGTCCAGCACTCGCAAGAACAATTCTTTGCTTGGGACTACACACAATTGATATCAGCATGTGTGTCGACGAGGTTTCCTGTCAAGCAATGAACATAGTTACGTACCCCCCTCGCTCATATGGATGACGGGCAAAAGTAGGTGAAAGGCCATAGATGCCGCAGAGAGAAGCGGGAATTCGGATTGAACCGCCGACATCAGTTCCGACGCCTACGATACTACCACGGGCTCCAATAAGAGCTGATTCGCCGCCGCTGCTGCCGCCAGAGATGAGGGTGCGGTTAAGGGGATGGACGCACTGCCCGAAGACATGATTGAAAGAATCGGACATCTAGAGACTGTAAGTATAATCTAGAGCCGAGTTATATCCTACACGGCCTTGGTGGGATGCTTGTTACCATTAGAGACTGGGGGATATTTGTCTTGACGTAGAGAACGGCACCGAGCCTGCGCAGCATCGTTGTGACGCCGCATCTTGCACAGTAGGCTTATCTGTTAAGCCAACCCATCCTGTGATGCAAATCAACAATCTGGTCTCCAAGTTATCTAAACACCGCTCCATCGTCTGTGATAGCCAATGTTCCCAGCATTAAGCTAGTCCCTTCTGCCTCCATCTCTCCTCACACTGTGACCGAGCGCCCGAATAACGAGGAATATCTCCCATCTGACAGTTCCGCCAGTAGGTGCGCAGAACCATGCAATGGCGTGAGCATGTTGCGTGCATGGCTGCTAAATAGGCCGGCATGGCCATGTGAATGTAGAATCTGGAGCTTGGGGATGCAGACTCAATGAGCTGGCAGATCCTGTCCACAGCAGAGGTCAAGGTTGTGTTGGCAGGACCTGAGGAGATGTCCTCGTTTTCCATGGGGCTCTGCCAGGTGAGAACAGCTATTGCTGCCGCGCACCGATAGCTGTCAAAGCATTTTCCACGCTCTGTCGTGTCCATGCCTAACTTCAAGAGTTGGTTCATGGCTTGGGTAAGTGTTTCCTGCATGTTGAGAAGATGGTCACCCTTTGCAAGCACTACAAAGAGCCAAAATGTCTCCGAAGAACACCCTACAGCGTGGAAGAAATCCTCCCCAAGGACACTGCGATGCCAGCCATCAAAGATGAGCTTGTCTCTGGCTCCAGTTCTTCTACCGGTAGATTGCCTGACAATGGTTCCCACAGTGTCCCACCATCCAAAGTAGGCAACCATCTCGGTAAGGCCGGTAAGCTGGCGTGATAGTAAGCTGAGCTCATTGCAACTGCGACAGTGGTAATCGAGCAAAGAGCGAGCACCACGCAAATGGCACTCCCATTCGCCGAAGGCCCCATCCGAGACAACCTCGAAGAACGCGAACACAGCGATCCCAAGGAAGGCTACTGGGTCGGCTGTCTTGAGGGCCTCGCTAAGGCTGGTGAGAACTGCGAGACGGTGTAATTCAAATGTATCACTAGCAGTTGAGTCTTGAGAAGGCATGGTCTCGGCAGATAAAGACGAGGGTGGCGCAGGGGGGCAAAGGTCGTAGTGCTATGGCCCTTGATATGCGCCTGTAGGAACTCGTCGACTCGAGAAACAAGACCAAGGGTCTGGTCGACATATAATGCTTCTAGGCTGCCGGTGTCTGACCTTGATGATAGTCTTGCCGTCTTGAGACTATGGCAAAAGGCCAATAACCGCCCCACGATATTAGGTTGATCGGTAGTGAGAGGTTGTTCGACTAAGACGTCACTGGCCATATCTTCATTCCCTTTTGGTCTTGCTGCTACGACCTCATGTGACAATACGGGCTCTGACTGGGACGTTCCATGGTGCCCCCCGTTGTTGAGTCTCATCTCAGAAGCATTCGGGGCGGACCTCGGATTTGGCGATAATACAGCTGGCGACTCGGCCGCCCATACGACCCTCTGTGGGTAGCCTCCACATGCCAGCCCAGACAGGACGCAGGGCAGACATCGTGGCCTGTTCAAATCACATTTGACGCCGCGGAGCTTGCAGCTGCGACAGTCCCGATCTCGGCGTATACCGCGTGGCTTGCCCCGGGCTTTGCTCGGCTTCGACTTTGGCATCCTCTCAATGTCGTAGATAGGTTCCCTTCTAGATTCAGTAAGAAAAGGGGCCAAGCACACGAGAATGGGGTCGGAAGTCGCATTAGTTCTCGGGGCTTGACTGATAGCTTTGTCCCGCGCTCGAGGAGGGTTTGTCTCACTCAGCGAAGAGCGTTGATAGGGAAGCTTTTCGGGTTCCGGAGGATTTGATTGCCTTCCGCATGTGGGAAGGAATCAATGATAGTTGTGCGCGGGGGTGGCACACTCTGACAAGGTGACCATTGTCAACCTCGGGTCTTTATTTCCGACCACCTTGGATTATCACGTATTCTAAAAACTGCTTGAACCTCGATATTCAACGCTCTCAACTCAACTACCTTGTTCAACATCTGGCGTCCCATCTTTGGGGGCTTTCCAACATGGCTCATGCCCCAGCATCCCCCTCAGCGGAGAAGATGCCGATTCAAACGAGGATGCCGATGATAGCCTCAAGGAAGCGAGCCCTGAAGAGACCGGCTTATTGTAATTTGTAGCTACGGGATTTATATACTGCGTCAGTCTGATAGCTAGAACTAGTAAATTCTTTATATATAGCGCGACCCCCTTAATAGGGTCTCAAGTGCCTACTAAGCCTGTAGGGATTGCAGGTTCATTAACGTTACGCAAGGCCGACAAGGATGCGAGATGGACAGTGTTCTGGAAGCTTCTAAGCAACTATTTCCAATTGACTTAATAATCAGTTAGCTAGCTTTGAAATTGTGCTTGGTGATTCCTGGCCGCCTTACTCAACATTATTAATCAGTCTGACCTATATCTGCTCTATGTAAACTGACCTCTGCTCTCTCAAAGGCAAGGTGCTTCCACATTAATAAAGAACACAATTTTATATCTGCTCAAAGTTAGCCTCTACTCTCATCGCATTCCATCAAGGCAACACACCTTTGACTATAACCATGTCATCACCAAAATTATATTCTCCAATCACAATGGCACACCCCATCATCTTCAACGGCAGTCTCGGCCTGGGCTTATTGCTCATCTCACTCGGCGCAAACGCCACGCTGCGTCCCAAAGCTCACCTCGAAAGCCTTGGCTTCCCTGTGCCCAGCGAGCCCTTAGCTGGAAAGCTGAGCCACGCACTCATGCGCATCTGGGGCGTCCGGAACATCTCTGTCGGCCTCCTCGTCGCGCTGCTGTGGACTACTGGTGATGAGAGGCTGATGGGCAGGGGCTTGTGTGCGGCCTTGACCCTACCCATCACTGATGGATTTGTTAGTCGGTTGGTTATTGGAGGTGGCGAGCTGCAGCACTGGGTGTTCCCGCCCGTACTTGTGGTAATGATTGCTGGTTTATTTGGATGGTTTTGATTATATTGTCTCTGTGCCTGAGTACTACCGTGTCGATCTTGGCGTCAATACCGTCGTACTGGTGGATCAGCTGCTCGCCGAGGCGAATCAGAGTGCCTCCATCTCCTTTATTAGGCTCTTTGAGTCTTTTCTCAGGAGTGCAGCTTTGGTGCTCTTGACTCCCATGACGGAGTAGCCGAGGAGGGGCCCGACCAGCATTGTCAGATGCAGACAACAACCCAGCAAAGCATTGCCAGAACAAGAGCGCCAAGATGGCAACGGGCTAGCTGGACCGTCTCTTCAGAAATGATTCATCCTCTGCAGGGAGAAGACATTATTGGCCAGAGCTGCATCACTATCGCCGCCGGCGTTAGTTTGAGAGGCAATGCAACGCCGGTCAGTCCGCACGGCCACTCGGATGGAGCCATGGCCCGGCAAGGACCGTACCGTTATGGGGCGCCGAGATCAATAGTTCAAGGCCCCGACCAATGACACAGGGATTTCGAGGGGCGAACTGAGACTTCTTCGCAAGCTGGTGGTTGGCTGAAGCCGTTGCCAGCTTGGCCAAGGCTGTCCAGATGACAATATTGTCTCGACCCCGCCTCCATGTCTCAGCCAGACGCGCTGACGATCCGTGTCGAAATGTTGAGGAGACGAGATAATGATCATGGTTGAGTACAAATAGGGGGCCAGTCTCACCGTTGAGAGTCAAGACTTTCAGCTCAAACATCGAGCTATCCTAATCAATTAAAAGTTCATTTTCTGTCCTTGTTCTTGTCTTGATCGTCACATCATCATGGCCGACTTCAAACTCCTTCAGAAAATCTTGTCCGATGATCAAGTCCTCTTCTGTGGATCCCAGGCGTACGAGAAGGCCGGTGAGTATTGAAATTTACTACTCTTCGAATTTCTTGGACATGTGCCGTTCGCTGACAAGACTCACTAGTCTTCATCGGCAATCTCAACTATCGGTTCACAAACCCAGCAGTGGTGGTGCAAGCAAAGTCCGTTGAAGATGTCCGCGCAACTATCGACTTCGCCCGCCAGAACAAGGTACCCCTAACCGCCAAGAACGGCGGTCACTCGTACATGGGCTACTGCCTCAACGAGGGCGGTATCGTCCTCGACGTCAGCCCCATGCGCGGCTGCTACATCGATTATGACAAGATGCTGGTCGAGATGCAGGGCGGACTCATCTGGAAGGACGTCTACTACAAGTACCTCAAGGACAAGCGCAACATCGTCATCGGCGGCCAGTGTCCCACCGTCGGCGTCAGCGGCTTCACGCTTGGGGCTGGGCTGAGCCCGTTCTCGCGCAGCTATGGGCTTGGATGCGATAACTTGCTCGAGATGACTGTTGTCACCTACGACGGCAAGGTGGTCAAGCTCTCGCCTGACGATAAGGACGAGGAGAAACGTGATCTCTTCTGGGCCATGACTGGTGGCGGCGGCGGCAACTTCGGCGTCACGGTCAGCCTCACCTCCAGGATGCACAAGCTGAGAGACCAAGAGGGAAAGGTCGTCTGCGGCCAGCTCCTGTGGAATCTACCCCAGCAGAGAGAGGCATTCGAGAAGATGATGGAAATGTTCAACACCACCAAACACCCGGATGAGCTGACCGTCGACGCTCTCTGGTCCCATGGAAAGAACAAGCAGATGACGGGTGGCATGACTGTCATCTACAACGGAAACATGAAGAAGGCTCTGAAGGCCCTTGACAAGTTCCTGGCGTTTGAGCCTGTGTCCAACAGCCTGAAGGAGATGGAGTGGACCGACTGGGTGCACCAGTCTGAGGGTTGGGACCCGAGGACAAACGTCTATCACCACCACGCGTCCTTCATCTTTGCCGAGGGGGCCATCACGCCCGAGGTCACATCCAAAATAGCCGACCTCGTCAAGGAAGCGGCGGATCTTGTCGAGATCACCGACGGGAACGGAGAGGGCACTCCCAAGTGCCACTTCCTGTGGGATCACATCGGCGGGAGGACAGAGGAGGTGGCTCCAGAGGACACGGCATTCTTCTGGAGAAAGGGCCACTACGTGTCGACCATTAAACTGCAATGGCTGGACTGTACCAAGAAGGACGCTGTCATAAACTTCATCGCCAAGTGCTACACTGTCTTGATGCCCTACGCCATTGAGCAAAAGGCCGCCTACGTCAACTACATCGACAGATTCGTACCCAACTGGCAGGAAGCTTACTACGGCCGCAACTATCCCCGGCTCCAGAAGGTCAAGACCCGCTGGGATCCTGACAACTTCTTTAATTTCTGGCAGTCGATCAAGCCGCTCGAGGATGGGAAGAAGGCACTGCCTATCCACGACGTGCTCGCCGTGCCCAGCAAGAAGGAGCTTCTGCAGCTGCCAGAGGTTCAGCAGGTGCAGGGTTGGTGGGATCAGTACGCGTCGTTTGCTACGCCGGAGAAAATGGGTGAGCCGGAGACGGACCAGGAGGCGTTTGAGAAGGATGCCGAGATTCGTAGGGAGATCCTCAAGACGCATGGTCTGCAACGGCCTGGCATGGCCAACGCGTATCAAGTCTAGTATCATCGCACCACTTGGTTTTCACTACGAGTTAACCTGTATTTAGTGGGCCCTGACAGGTCAAGAAGAACTTAATGGTCGGTATGAGTTTGTCCCCGATATATGAAAGAGGATGGACCGTGTCAGGCCAGGATCACGGGAACGGAGACAAAGTCCGCTGGCCGATATTATGTAAACAGCACGTAAGATCGCCAATGAAGAGCTAGGCAGGGAGATTCGATGCAAACTACTTGATCATTGCGCAGCATATACTGACTTGTAATAGACAAAGCTGAACGGAAGTGTGTCTGTTCGCCCATCAAAGCAATGTGGTTATATTGTTGTCATAAAGATAGACTATCGATTCGTAGCATGGCACTTTCATTTATAGTGTTCGGTCGCGCCGTAGGCTAACTCATCCGGCTCCCTCCAGGCCCGTAACAGCTGAGCAACACCCCGATATCCGTTCCTTTCTGCCCATGAAAGCGGACTATCTTCATATTTGTCTTTTGCTTCCATGTCAGCGCCCTTGTCGAGCAGCAGCTGCACGACGCATACTCTCCTAGCGGCACTTTCTATTTCATAAATCCCCTTTGTTGGCGCTGGTCTTATATAACCATGCTCTGCTACTCGTAGCGTTGCCTCCTGGTAGGGGCCATCTTTAGTCTCGGCGCCGGGGTCACCCTCGAGAAACAGGTCCATAACGGCTTCAAGCCCGCTCCTGACTGCATCTGACAACGGTGTTCGGCCATCCCTATCTCTAACCACGAAATCCCGTCCCTTCTTCAACAACAATAGTTCAACAGCCATGTGTCCACTCTGTACTGCGTAAAATAGGGCTGACCGGCCAATCATGTCCCTGACCTCGGTGTGGGCGCCGTGCTGGAGCAGTAGTCGTACGACAGTCTCTTGCCCCTCCTCGGCCGCCAATGCAAGCGGTGTCTGACCGTATTGATCCCCCAAGCTGGTATCGACGCCTTTATTCTTCAGAAGCAGTTTCACATGCCAGATTCGCCCGGTCTTAGCAGCCCATGATAGCGGTGACTGGCCGGAACGATCCTTAAAGTTGACATCAACCCCTTTAGTATCTAGTAATAGTTTCACAGCCCCGTTATGCCCAAAACGACAGGCGTGCCATAGCGGTGTCCAGCCTGAAGAATCCCTGAAGTTAACATTAACGCCTTTGGCCTCTAGGAGCTCTTTTACGGCCCCCTCATGGCCTTCCATGGCTGCCAATGACAGCAGTGTTCGGTCGTAGTTAATTTTAGAATTGGCATCATCGCCTTCGATCGCCAGCAGCAGTTTCATAACCCCCTCGTGACCATTGTCAGCGGCCCACAATAGCACTGTGTCTTCATTACCGTTTGTAATGCTGAAATCGAATTCCTTAGATGCAATCAAGTGCATAACGAGAGGCACATGCCCAGTGTGCATCGCCCACCGAAGCGGAGTCTCGTTCTTGGGAGCTATGAAATTTCTTCCATAGTCCAGTTGCGAGGAGATTCCATTCTCTTGTGCAAGGTTTGTCTCCTGGAAAAGTGCTCTGGCCGCATCTTGGTGACCGTTGGCCAAGGCAGCGAAAAGAGGATATTGATGCCGCTCTCCTTTGATCCAGATTCTAGAATCGAGGCGAAGTGCTGTGTCAATGAGACTCGCAAAGTTGTTCTCTGCAAGAACATATAGCAAGCTCGCAGCCGATGTGTGGCGGCGGATCTCAAACTTCTCGAAGAGGTTATCAAGACTAATCCAGGCTTCAAGATCGAAAGAGGTCAGAAAGTCGTCCTGTGGGAGTCCACTCGCAGCAGCATCAGCGTGATAGAGGACATGGTGTGTTGCGTATTCGAGAAATGGAAACTTGTCCGATACCAGACATCGGAGGCTTTTTGCTCCCTCAGAGGATGCCTTTGGAAGTGGTGAGTCAGAACGCACATGGGTAGAGATGTCGAGCTTGGTGTAGGTATGACAACATTGTTTTAGTTGGTCGTGGCTGAAACTCTGGAAATCCGCGGTGAGGTCTGGCCACAACTCTCTTAGGCCATCTTTGAGAAAGAATTCGCGCACTGATTCGTGGATGAACTGGACCGTTGGACTCTTAGCTTTGGTAGTTTCTGCAAGTCCTTTGGAAGAGCTTAGCAAGAATCTGCCCATGTCGTCTCTCGTGACGTCCTCTGGATCCCATTCCCCCAGCTCATCAGCACTCAGTCCAGACACGGAGGCGAAGTAGTACTCTTCCAACTTCAATGGACGCTTCGCAAAGAGAATCCATTGGATGCAAAGCCGCATATCCCGCAGGTTGTTCTGATCCCTCGATAGGATTTCCTTGAAGAGGTCGCTCAGCTTGGTTGGGATCGCATCAAGCCGCTTCTTGACATCGAAAATCCGGCCTCTGCTGTATTCTTTGTTGAGGATGTCGACTACCAGAACTACCCACATGAAGATGCCGCCTGATCTGACCTGCATCTTGTTCCTGATCTCTTCGGCGGCCTTGCTCTTGCCGACTTTGAGCCTCTTTCGGATGTAAGTGGCAACATCCTTTTCGTGCCCTTCTTGAAGCTCGAGGGTCAATTTTCGGCCATGCTGGATGTCGATGTGCGGGTAGTGGCGACTAGAGAAGCAGATGCGAAGGTGAATTCCGCTCGAGATAGCGCATACTCCTAGATCTTCAAAGTAGTCGACCATTCCTTCGACTTGATCCTCGGCACACTCGTCAAGGGCGTCGATGAAGCACGTCAAGCACTCCTGGCCGAGTTTCTGTACTGCGCTCCGCAGTAAGCCTTGAAGTACTCCCGCGTCCCACTCGGGATTTCTCCTTTGACCGACAATCATGGCGTGCAAGCCGTCGAGCTTGCCTTTGTGCTCCGGGTTGTCGAAGACCTCGACATGGCTTGGCAGCGCTTTCATGAGCTGAAATAGGAGAGAACGATACATGCCCGTCGTCGACCGTTCCAAATCGCTGCCCCTTGCGCTGAAGAAGAATGAGATGACCGTGTGTGATTTGTCTTTCTTGGCCTGATTATAGGCAAAGTTCATGATTGTTGACTTTCCGGCACCTGGTTTCCCCTTGATCCATAGAAACCCATGGTGTTCGGCGGCTTTTGTCGGATCGACCCAGTCCAGATAGTCGGGATGTATCAACAACCACTGGCATGTATCGGCGTAGCTGGCTTTGACGGTTGAACGGCGGACATCAATATGGTCAAACGACAGAGAAGCCAGAAGGTCTTGATGGCGATCTGGATGACACTGACCAGTATCAGGCGACATTACTGCAACCGCTGCCGTACTATTGACTCGGTTGAAAGATATAACAGAGAGAAGCTCCTTGGCGTATGCGGCCGCCGTCGCTGCTGCGTACTCTTGCCATTGCTTGTTCTTGTGAGAATCCGAATAGTCGCAGATTCCGCGGACGACCAGGCACGGGAAGATATCCATCAATCCGGCAGCCTCCATCTCGAAGCATAGGACACCAAGCTCTTGCGCCAGCTTGTCCCTGGTCCTGCCGTGCTTCATCACTTGGTTTCCAGAGGCAATGACTCCGTAGTGAATCTTGGGATCAATGCTCGTTCGGGCTGGTCTGTTCAGCAGCATGGATGTGTCGCAGAGCTCGCAGCTGTCCATCGATAGGACGTGGTCGTATGTACCATCAAATAACTGATCTTGAAGTGTACCAGGATGGGTGAACCTGGTCATGGATGCGTGCCTTCTGAGCATCTCGGAGAGGATAGATGGTACACTGCTGGGCTCTGATGCATGATCAGCTTGTAGTTTGGCGACAGCGGTCATGAGTGCCTGTGGGGGTTTGTTGAGAGTGCCTGTCCGTTCAAAATGGCCGTCCTGAACAGTCTTTCCGAGGTCATACTGAACCACTTGATCGCTGACCACGATATCGCCAAGTCTTATATCGACCTTGCCAGGGACTCCGCCTCCAATACCAACCATGAGACCGAAGGGTATGGAAGGGAAGCTCCGGCGCATGTTGCTTGCCACGGTCGCCGCGTTGTTCGTGCCGTACTGGCGTGCTGGGAGGCATGCAATGACAATATTACGCACGCCTATGTTGCCCATGGTATACGTGTTGGTGTCATATGCACTGGTGAGCAAGCTCGCGTGAACGTCGTCCAGCATCGCTTTTGCAGCGGCCATCTCAATGGGAAGGGCGCAGATCCAACCAACAGTGTAATCACTTGGCGAGAGCATTCGCGGAGCCCGGTCATGGCTGTGCCCCTGGTCCCCATCGTCGTCTCCATGGGTCGCTTTCCGTCTTTTCGGGATGGCAGGAAATAAGGCTACAAGATCGGTATCGCTCCGGTTTCTCTTCGCGTCTTTAGAGGTAGTCATTTCTGTAGTTTGCATGCCTAGATCCCCGGGATGCATTTAGCCCCAGAGCTTCCAGGCGTCACATCGGCCACAGCGCTGATCTGTAGGGCAGGTTGCGATCTTGAGAGACGGGCTAGACGGATTCTCAGAAGTGCGGGGACGACTCTCACAGGCATCGACCCCTTTTCAGCGCTTCAGTACCCCTGGTCAATGATCAAGCTGATGGCTTGCTTGATAGACCGCCCCCGGCAGAGTCTGACCAACGGTACGCCTAGCCATGCGCCAAGGACAGGCCAGTCCTTGGAAGAAGAGGCTGAAAAAGAAAAAAAAGAAAGCACAGGTCGGGTGACTGGTTGCCTTGCCCGGTGAGGCATCCTACAATCAACCGATGTTTTGAGGCGAAGCGCTCACCGGTTCCACCCTGGCTTGGCTGCTGTCGCACACAATGACCACTGTACCATCGGCACAAAAGTGTAAGGCACCCTACGTTAGGTACCGAGGTTAACTAGTCATATATGCTTCGCAACAGCTGCCTTATTCAATAATGGTGGCGTAGTAAAGGCGCAGGAACTTAGCAACACGTATTGACAGCCATCGACTTGAACATGATACAGAATGAGCCATGATTCTAGGCGTAGACCTGATCTGAAGCGGCAATGCCTTGTAGTCACCTCTCTAGACGCGTTGCTTGCTGCCCTGCCTAACCGCTGACACTACATATCCATGGATGCGAACTAGGCCTTGTCTTCTTTCCGCTACGATGCAACAGGGAGCCTGAGAGCGCCAAGGGCGGCATCGACCAGCAAGTCACGTGACCTCTCAGCTTTCCATGGCTGCAGTCGCCTTTGAAGTGGTATTTTCCAAAAACATGTCTTCACAATGGACACCAGAATCTTCCACAATGGCTGAAGAACATGGCCAACAAGATTCAGGCCCCATGTCAGTCAAGGTCAGTAATTTTCTCTATTACCAGTCCACTATTTTGCCCATTTGACCGACTGACTGCTTTCCTATCTAGTTTCGCTTCAAGGCAAACACATTACATGCAGTAGGTAACTACAGCGACCGCGAGCATCCCAACGTCCTGCGCTTAAGCATTGTCCGGTCCTCGTTCGATCAAGCCGTTATCTCGGTCCTTTTGGCTCTACCCTATATAATCCGAAACTTCGCTCAGGCCCTCCTCCCCGGCTACTTCCTGCCTCCGCGAATCGTTCTAAAGAAGATGAAGCCTGAATGGGACGAAGAGTTCAACAACGAGGTGCGCATATATAAGCGACTAAAGCCGGTCCAGGGCCACCTTATTCCGATATGCTATGGACTAGCGTGGTGTGACGGCAAACGAGCTTTAGTTCTGTCCGAGGTTAATGGGGTTCTACCATTTGAGCAGCTATTGGACTCTCCGTTAGAAGCTCCCGAGTTTTGCCGCCGGCTGGAGGTAGCTTTTGGTGAGCTTGGCAGCTTTGGACTAATGCATGACGACCCAAAGCTAGATAACTTTCTCCTTGTCGATGACAGAGTTGTGATTCTGGACTTGGAATCAGTAGAGGAGGGGAAAGAGGAGGGGGATGTTAAGCGCGTAATTGACTCAGATGTTGACTTTGCAAGGTTGCGCTATATAAGCTGGCTGAAGGATCGATACATACCATGGTAGTCGCTGGAATATATGCAATCGAACGGCTTGGTGGAAGTTGACCAAGGCAAGGATCCACTCGAATGGTGTATGTGCCCTATGTAAACTGCCCTTTACTCTCTCAAAGGCAAGGTGATTCTACAATAATAAAGAACACAGTTTTTCCATATTTCAAGCATTATAACCCAAAGCTTACACAATGAGGCTCGGGCCTGTAGTAAGACCTCGTCTCGCATTCTTACTAGCCAGCCCTGTAACCCTAACTGGTAGTTAAGCCTAAACTACTACTGGCCTCTACTTATTGTGTCTTGCTTCGTTCATAAGTGTGCCTACCTGAAGTGCTATATCTAAAAATCATCATTATAACAGTTATCTAAATATCTCTTGTACACAACCTTAAGTTGTATCCTGTCGGAATTAAACACATACTCCCTGTGTTCTAGTGGAACTTCATAAACCGACTCCAAGTCCACCAGTACAACTCGGTCTTGTACAAGAATCATATTATCCAATTTTACATCGTCATAAGCTAGGCCGAATGCGTTAAGCTCTTGGAATGCGACCTCGACAAGCTCCTTGAACTCGTCAGCCTGAAGAGGCGGCAACTTTTGCTCCCACGGCATGATACCGACGACCTCGGAGAGAATGAGACTGCGAGTTCCCTCAAATTGCGCCTCGCCATAGAACTTGGGTATCACGCCGCCTTGGAGTCTTTGGAGTCTTTCGTAAATACACTTCTCGTTCTCGAATTCCTCAAGCCAGCCCGGTTTGGCCTTCTTGAGCACCACGCGGTCAGGCAGGAAGAGGCCTGGGAATGTTGTCGCGATGAGTGCTTGAAGAAAGATGGGAAGCCGTAGGATCAGGACCATGAGCATGCGTTGGAAAGGGCTGCGGAGAATTGACAGGTGCAGGACATTTAGGTGCTTGCTGTCGTTTGCTTTGCCGGTAGCCGATACGATGCTATGTCCCATGCGAAACTAGGACAGTTCCAGTCAGCTTAGAGAAACAAGGAAGTGTGAAAGCATGTTCAAACCTTGATGCGGCGTGGAAATTTATACGATTTATCAAAGTCATCCATGATGGCTCGCTGGCGTCGCTCGTGGATGATCTTTGCCTCGCGTTGTTTAATGTGAGGAGCAATTTAGGGGAAAGGATTTTGATTATGTGCGCCTCTCGACGGGGTCTTATATGTGCACCGGGGCCGGTGCAAATAATATTACGTGACTTATACACCGGGGCCGGTGTAAATAAGATCCGTTATATAA
>JABCKW010000984.1:0-16958 GCA_014824385.1 Fusarium cyanostomum
GCCACACTCTGCGCCACAATAATAATGTTGAGCCATAAATACTCACACTGCAGCATGTTACGCAGTGGCTGGTGGGGAGGGAAAATAGTCCGGCGCCCCATCTATCTCGCAGTGTTGATATGGGGCGCTCCAGTTAAATCTCCTACGGAGTTTCGACAGAGCAGCTGTTAGGTTCCGAGGCGGCCTGTAATGGTGTCCAAGGTAACAAGGGACATGATCAGCAAACTAGATTCAACAGTATCTTACGGCAAACGGGGATGGATAATCTCCATAAGTAACAGTATATCACTTTTCTATCGATATATAAATATTGAAAGCGCCCCAGCTGTCCTATCTATACGGTTGTCAAGGGAAAGACTGCAAAGTCTAAGACATACTGGACAACCACGACCTTCTAAAACTAGTGTTTGCCACGCTGCCAATTCCGAAAGCTGGAATGATTCGCATCATGCGCAAAGGAGTTGCAACATATACATGCTGCCTAATGGCATTTATTCGCTCCCGAAATGGCAGCTTTTCCTGCCTGTTGTTGTAATCCAAGCCCAATAGGTGAATCGGAGTGCTGACCACTTGTATAGCTGCCGGCATTATCATCTGTGCGGTTCTTAAGCTTGCCTCTTCTGAGCTAACCAATGAAGATAATGGACCAGTCCCTGAAAGTTGGCCCAACTTGGGAGCGATTATGCTTGGCATGTTGAATGACGCAAAGACAGTGACGGCGTCTCTTATCGTGAATAGGGCAAAGCTCCGCCGTGGAACAGCTTTTTTCACTGCTGAAGAACCAAGCAACTTTGCAAAGTATCCGTCTTTGTAAACGCAAAGCCCAGTGCTGACGGCGGTTGTGGCAAGAAATTTGGGCATGGTCGAGGTGATCGTCGTGGGGTCGAGATCGGCTGTGGCAGCATATGTAGAATCACACAAGTTTGCTGTTGAATATGTTCCAAAATACACGAGGAACGGAATGATGATTCCTCCCAGAGGTGGCATCTTGGGCCTCGTAATGAAGGACCGCATGGTTGATCCTAGAGAAGCCCCGGTCGCGGCTTTTCGGACGACGATGCTGCTCAGTACTGATCAGTAACAACCCTTGGCATGCCCCTCATGTGGGATTGGCAGATGGATGAGATCTTACACATCGATTGCTGTGACCCACGGAGAGACCAGAGCTGAGGCACATGCCGCAGAGAGGAGATCAACGCCAAATATCTTCCAAATGGCCAGGCGCTGCGACTCAAGGCTCTGGTCTTCGGCCATGGTGATGCTATGAAATGTCGTGTCAACGTCCCGAGGTTGCCCCATAGACACTCTTAGAATGTGCTCGAGAGAGACCAGGAATCTTGACTTCGAAGACCCAGTAATCGACTGGCCGAGCGAGAAGTGACGGAGATGAGAATCTTGCCATAAAATTTCGGGTCGCCTCCAGTTAAGGACGAGGATGCCGTCGGCTACGCTAACCGTTGTCTAACAACTTCTCCATCTCCTCCAGCAGCAATTGTGGAGCCCAATAACCAATGAGAGATTCTCGCGTTGCAATGTGGAGTATCAAGATATAATAATATATTATTTAGTAAATATAAAAGTCGCAGAAAAGTGGCTAGTTTAAGTATACTTCCGTATTATGGTACTATAGGGCGATGCTATAGTTTATAATACTAGAACGAGACTGTCTATTATAAAACCTCATAGGTCAGCCCCCCGCCATTGCGCATATTGGAGACAAGGTCCAATGGCGCGCTCATATTTACCGCCCAGATTCAACCCCGCTGGAGGATCGCAGGAAGTATGTACACTTACTCGTCTCTAATTTTTAAAAAGTAGAACAACTTCAAACATTCGAATTCATCTCTCTCAAAGTAGGCCGCGGTATTTGACGCGCTGAGACAGCCATAGCGTTGCGGAGTTTGGCGCCTTCTCCCCACTTTCTTGTTTGGGTCTAGCGCAAGCTTGTTCCAACAAATTTTAGCTCCAGTCGCCATCTTCCTCTCGCCAAACACCATATGACATTCAAAAGCCCAAAGTATGCATCACCAAGATGTGACTGCGAAGCTTGTTTCTTGTCTGTCGCATAGACCGAGAGACCTGCTCGACTCAATGATTACCATTTCTGATCCGCCGAAGCCCATGGAAGCAAACCTCCAATACCGGCCCTCGTCCCTCGGTATCCTCGACAGGCTGCCAGCCGAGCTGCTACACGAGGTGCTCACCAACCTCGATTTCCAGTCCATGACTCGATTCTTACGCGTTTCTATACAAGGGAAGCATACACTGCAGTCTTTTCCCACATACCGAGATTTGATGACCCATGCACCACACGCGTTGGCAGCTCTTGGTCAGACGAAACTTATTCACCTTCATTCGGTATCCCAGCTTCTCACTGCTCTCCGAACCGAGCGCTGTGCAACGTGTCCAGAGTATGGCGCTTACCTGTTTCTTCCGACTTGCGAAAGATGTTGCTGGCAATGTCTGCGGTCCAACCCAACGCGACGGGTGATTTCCCTCACAGCGGCCGGCAGAGCTTTCGCACTCTCGCCAAAGATGGTCCAGCAATTACCCGTCATGTTTAGCATTCCTGGCACTTATGGCATCGCACGCAAGTCTACGCAGGTAGCACACAGACTTGTCAGCGTAAGCGCTGCCAAAGAGCTTGCCATTTCAATCTACGGGTCTGCGGGGAATATTGCACAAGTTGTTGTACGCAGAAAACCCAATATGCAGGCTGCCTTCACGGCTAGATACCTGCAAGCTGTATTTTCGGACGCTACATCTTTGGATCCTTTGATGATGCCAGATCAAGGGGATGTAGGAGTCGACCGCTATTTTGGCATGGCATCCATCCCATTCCCCTCGCTTACCAGTCGGGACGCTGTCGAACACGGTCTTTGGTGCAAGGGTTGCGAATCGACGTACAAGCAATATAAAAATCGCCAGTTGTCGGCTCAAGTCATCGCCAACATGGTGCCAGTGGATTGCAACCCCGATCGTGTGCTCTTTGGTATGGTCAGGCGAGCTCGCTCAAGGACTGGGCTTTTGGCGCACATTCGACATTGCTACGGCGCACGGCAGCTGCTTGCTGATGAAGGGGTGGAAGGAGATTGAACGAGCATCATTGTCTTCGTAATCTTGGAATGACACAAGCTTGAAATATACTGCATGTTGTCAGGCGTACTACCGTATATGACCCATACGTGATCCTTGCCTCAGACTCGCACTCAACGCCCGCGCCCGCCAACAGCATATTCCACGACTGATTGATTCACTTGGACGTAATACCTCAGTTCCGCTGACGACGCTGGGTATACTCCGTGTTCGCCTTGCTTTCCGTCGGCATGTGCTTTGAACAATAGTTGCGCGAAGTGTGGTCATCGGTCTCCGTCCTGTCACATCGCAGGTTGGACTGAGCGTTATACAGTCGATCACATTGTTGGAACTCGCCCTTCTGTCTGCACCCGCATTGATAAACATGCCACACCTGAGTGCACATGTTCAGGTGCGAGAAGGTCTTGGTGGTGTGAGGATTGATATACAACGTAGTTCTGGGGGTTTTCTGTCGTTGTCAGATGACTGGTGGCGGCTTCGAAGACTTCGATCGATAAAGTTTTGCTTACCTGCCAAGAGAGAACACAGCACTTTCCAAGTTCTAACAGGACCCTAGCGGTTTGGGGGGGAAGGGATGTGCGGTCGGAGTGGGTTATGAAATAGTTTGAATCAATGAAACTTTGCCTCGCATTTATACTTATACGGCTTGATCAACATGTCTCTCGTTGGTATTGCGTTAGTGCGGGCCGCCAGGCGATATAAATAATACCGTGAGAAACAGCAATGTCAATCATCTTGATATTAAGCAACATGCCATTCAGCGCTAAACGAAACAGAAAAGCAGCTAAGCGCCAAAGGGCCACTAAACCTGGCCTTAATTATCATATCTCTATTGGCACCACGTTAAGGCGGGCCGCTAAGTGATGTAATAATAGTATCAATCATCTTGGTTCAAGCGATAACGTGCCATTCAGCGCTAAACGAAACAGAAAAGCAGCTAAGTGCCAAAAGGCCACTAAACCTGGCCTTGATTAACATATCTCTATTGGCACCACGTTAAGGCGGGCCGCTAAGTAATATAATAATAGTACCAAGCATCTTGGTTCAAGCGACAACATGCCATTTAGCGCTAAACGAAATAAAAAGGCGGTTAAGCGCTGTGGAAAGGTGTGAGGGAACAAGGATGATGATTGACGAAGCTATCTGCAGTGGGGCTACGGCTGATGACGGGAGGGATGTGGGTGCCTAATAAGGCACCCACCCCTCAACAAGCGCCAAAGGGCCACTAAACCTGAGGCCAGATCACCTCCTCCCCACCCTTCTCCGCGAGAACTATTCGGCAGATGGACAAAATGGCTTAGCTAATAAACGAAAAATAATAATCATGGGGATAAAGCCTACCTACATACTTCATTTCCATACACATGGTCGCCAACTCAGTGGTGGAGCCGCTCGTCCTTTACTCCCGTCGTGTTCTTCACTGGAAAGAACTACTATCTGTTACAATGCCTACTATCAAGTCGGATACGATAAGGGCTGTCCCAGAAGACTCCATAGAGATACTCTCCCAAGAGATCTCTGACGAGGAAGGCATGTATCGCATCCGCACTGGCAAGCGGGTCTACTACCTGACCATCTCCACCGATGTCTTCGACGAAGAGACCATGTGCCGCCCCTACCTCCTCATCCCCCAACTGCCCAGTTTTTCAGACATACCATGGAGCAAGATCAGACTCTCTCGTAACAGGGACGGCTCTCTCGATATAACCGCCTCCCACGATCCACTGCAGGAGGTCACATTCACCTGGCACGAGAAGCGAATCGACGTGCTGTCCCTGCCGCGAACAAAGCGCCTCAGATCTGGCGTCTTTGAGACCATCTATCAAGGCCGAGCAGCGGTCGCTAAAATCGCCTGTTTTGAGTGGCAGATCCCAAGGGTCACCCGGGAGACGTGGGCGTATTGCGTCTTGACTCAAACTCAACGACCTGGTGACGGCCCGCTCATTGCGCCCGAGTTCCTGGGCCACTTGACGGAAAATGGCCGCGTGATTGGCTTCCTTATGGAAAAGGTGCAAGGTAGATTTGCGTGCTCGGATGACCTAACGCAATGCGCGGCTCTGTTGAGGAGGTTGCACGCACTGGGAGACTTGGGACTTGTGCATGGAGATGTAAACCGGTACAACTTCATAGTTGAACAAGACCATGGTGGGTGTGTTCGTCTGGTGGACTTCGAGCATGCGCAAGATTATGATGAGAAACTAGCGCAGGCGGAGCTCGAGTCACTTGCGGCTGAGTTGGCGGAAGAGACGGGACGCGGCTCTACTACCACCAAGGTGGTGATTCGGCCATGAGCTAATCAACCTGGCGTTTTACCCCCTTTTTGTACTCTGTTTAATAACTGCCCGTAGGCGATAAATCATCTATCGCAGCGATTTTCATGCATATACCAACATTTCCTATGCAGCAAAGAATCACGGCAACACAGCAATACCTCGCAATACAATCGCCGGCTCAAAGATGAGCCTTCTAGCTGTGCCGGACTCGCAAGTAGCTTGGCGATACACATCTAGTGAGGTATTGTCCTCTTCCCACACGGTCATTGCCATGAGGGTAAACGTATCCCAATTGATAGTTTTCCTGTAGACTAGTTACATTCCTGTCCATGTGAATTACGCTACTGCACCCAGCCAAGGATGCCGCAAGAGATCCATTGTTGATGGACGCTCTTCGGGATCGATCCTCATCAATGTCTTCAGGAACGAGTCGAAATCCTCCCTTCGTTCTTGGCTCAGACCAGGCATGAAAGCCTCAGACAACAGGCCAGGCCGGTTCATAGGTGATGCGTCTTTGATACGTCCCTCGTTGTCAAACAGGTCACGAACAAGATCTTGGTTCCCCTTCTCAAGGAGTGCCTTGGGGAACGGCCCGAAGAGGTCAATAATCTCAGTCAGGTGTCTCTTGAGCTCGTACTGTCCGTCCGGGGGAACTCTGCCGCTGAACATTCGAATAGCGCGAAAGACTTCAAGCAGAACAGCTCCCAGATTCCACCAGTCGGTGGACGTGTCCCAAGGAGCTTCAATAAGGACCTCGGGAGAGCGAAGTGCCACTGGTTGGATCGTCTCACTGAGGTGCTTAGTAGTCCAGCTAGAGACTCCCCAATCCCCCAGCGCAATGTCGAACTCATCTACATGAGTGCTGTCTGCTTCGTTGAAGTAGTACAGGCGGAGTGGCTGGGACGGGACTGGGCAGTATTGCGTCTCTTCCCGGTCCTGTTGGGGGATGGGAACTTCCAAGAGATAGCCAGAGTCGATCCGGGAGTAATCACGGAACTTGACGAATATGTTATCCGGTTTGATATCTATCCGAGAGAAATTGGTCAGCATGATAGAAACCAAAAGGTTGAGCGTACCTTGCCAGAGTACTACTCATACCTGTATGGATAACGTTGTGTTCATGGGCGAAATCCAGCGCTAACAAAAGCTGAATCGCGAACCTGCGCATGACCGAGTATGGGAGCATGCTTTCAGGAAACCAGGCGCCAAAGCTGCGAAGGGTTTCGCCCATGAGCTCAAAGACAAAGCACGTGTGAGTGCCGTTGGGGCCTTGGTGCTCGAATTCATTGATCAGGTGGCAGACGTAGGCGTAGCCCGCCTGGCTGCGATCCCCATCTCGAAGATGGGTCAAAATCTCTCTTTCAAACGTGTCGTCTCCACAGCCGTAGCATCCAGCGCTCAGCACTTTCAGTGCCCGGAACACATCTGGTCCATCACCGCTGCAGTTGGGAACGTCAGCCGAGAGAGCAAAGGGCAGTTTACATAACACTCCACTCACCTGGCTTGTAAATCTCTGACCAGCCAGACTGTCGAATAGCGGCCGTAGCCAATCTTGTTGAGTACCTTGAACCTGTTGTTGAAAACGTCGCCGATGTATACGGGATGGAAACCGCCAGGTCGGTATACGGCTCTACCCTCCTCAACATCTCCAGAGGCGGCATCAGGCTGAGGGGTACGGTCGGGCTGCTGATCGGGAACGGCTGCGGATGATACCGGCTCAGCCCGAGTGTTATCCATGTTCGAAAAGGTCGATTTCCAAAGAATCCTGCGGCAGTAGACACTGGATGATTGCTCGCGTTGGGAGGAAGAAGGAATGTTGCTCCCGTTGGGTTGATGTGTCTGCCTCAGGCAGGTATGCCTCAGGCAGCCTTAGGCTCCCAGCCGCCGAGCTTGAACTTGAAACATACCTGTGCGCAGGAAACCAATACAGGAAACCAATACAGGAAACCAATATCGCCGGATAGCCGATGGTAATAGTGGAGGTAGCAATGACCACGGGATCAGTTGTCAAGGGATATAGGTACCGCTACTTCTATTGCAAGTAGAAGATGTTCTCTTTTGCCTGGTGTAGTGGTAACCTTGACATTAGTCGACAGTCGGCCCCCACGTCTGAAATTACAATTCGTATTCTTGACGCGTTGTAATTTGAGGTATTTTCTTTCTTTATAAGGTAGGCGCCCTTATAGACCAATTGGCGTACGAATGCAGAGCGCATCACTGCATGGAGGTTGCCAAGGTCGAGTCATCCTCGCATGTAAGACTCGTCGTATTGGCTAATGGGCCTGTTGATGTCTCAGGTAGTCACAGCCCGGTCGCTCTGATTTGAACTTGCCGGTTTGCTATGAAGCCTCACGCTTCGAAAATGGCCAATGACACCAGTTGTTTGCAACTACCCCCACGTCGTCTCTTCCATGTTGGTCTGTTTAAAAGTAATTATCAGGCCACTGGGACAGGTCAGGAGGTCTCTGAAGAGACGTAATTTGGGGGCCAAAGAAGAACATGTATCTGAGGAGTGTGGGGATAACGATTATAAGAGTCTCCCGAAGCATCCTATTCTGGGGACTGCCCAGAGCCACTCATCATTACCTGCGCATTCCATCTACTACAACAGAGATACAACCATGGCTATCGTTAGCACCACAAATATCAATTTCACAAACAACTTGGCCAGAACCAATTCGGCGGAACAGGCCGTGATTAACTATTCCAACAAGGATTCGAGGAACATAGCGTCTGCTAATGTTCGGTGTACCCCGGCCTCCGAGTACGTATAGATCATGATTGATTACTGCCAAGGTTGATTTTAATAATTCAATAGCGGAGGGAGAAGTTGGCATACTGGAGGGAATGACCCAAACGCTCCGGAACATCTGACTGTCGAGTACAAAGACCCAGTCGGGAATCATATCACGACCCTCCACATTGACAGAAATGCGAAGAGGGTTTAACAGTTTGTAAGTATTCAACTCTTCGAGCTTAATAAGGATACTAACCACTGTACAAAGACCGCGAGAAGATCCTATACTTTGTTGTAACTTGGTGAATACCGAGTATATTATCTGACTGGGGATGATGTCAGTAGAGTTGGACTCACCAATGTCCAACAGTCTCTTAGATTGGACGAGGGCAATATGTACATATTCAATGCAATTTCACTGGTTTTCTATGAATCCTTAGAGGGCGTCACTTGGAGCCGAGATGCCACGCTTGTGTCATCTTCATGATGTCAAAGTTAGAGCTTACCAACCCAAAGCTCACAGCCCTCGGTGCCCTTTTCAATCGTGAGTGAAAAAGGGATTAATGAGAGAAAAAAAACTGGCCTTCATCCCATCTGTGTGAGCGCTGAGCAACACCATAAAAACAATGGTGGCATTCTCAACGTGGCTGATATGCGCATCGACAAGATGGTGTCGTCACGGAGCCAAGCTGACGCTAGGCTCGAGTAGACATGCCTGGGCAGACCATGTGTGAAATGAAGATGCCCCAGCATTCAGCATTGAAAGACGGCTATAAACATATGTCTAAATAGATCCAAAGTCGTCGATAATCCGCTTCATGGCCTTCCACGGGAGCAAGACGCGGGACAGCTTCTCCTCCAGACTATCCCTGATTTCGCGGGCGTAGACGTCTTCTCGGTTGTTGACGTCCCATCTCTTCGCGGCGAAAAGTTGCTGCTCGAAAAGTCGGCTGTTCAGTATCCTCCCTGCGTCCCAAAAGACGTACGCCCGTTCCATGAGAGGCCAGTTAAAGCGAGTTTTGAACAAATACCACCCTAGGGTCGGTTGGTCGGGCTGCAAGTCGCTGTCGATATTGGCAGGCATTTTGGTCTCGGGGCTGTCATTTAATGGTATCAGGCTCGGAAAATAGCGATAAAAAGGCGTGTTCTTTCTGATGAGGAGCTGGCGCTCCTGGACGCCATCGGCCGTCACCAGTTGGTTGACGAACTCGAGATCCAGCGATGCGAGGGCAATGATGATCGCGGGCGAATCGCACTTTGCTGCCTTGGAGAAAAGTTCCAGGCCGTGTAGCTCTAGAGCTTCAAAGCGAACCAAGCAGTCATCGCCGTGGCCCTTCTTGGTCGATGCACCTTTCGGAGGCTTCTCGCCGGGTGACATGTAGCGAACACCAGGGCTGCGCAGGACAGCCTCGAAGATGTCCATTTCCATGGTATCGACTAAACTTTCGACGACGGAAGCGAGGTAGCAGAGAACGCCGCTCATTTCTTCGACTTCCCACGGTTCCAGACGGGAGATGAATGGGCCGAATGGGCCTTGGAGTTCCTCGTTCCAAGTCCAGTCGAGGTTATATTCCTCCAAAGGGAATGCTCGGCAGTAAAACTCAACCTGCAGAAATGCGCGATGAAACCTGGCGCGTTCTGTACGAGACGGGCCGTCATCGGCGGCGCTAATGTCTGTGCCAGGCGACATGCCGCCCAAGGCGGACAGGGCGTGGTGATAGTAGTCGGTCGTGAATCAAGAGACGCGGCCATACAGGCGACAAAGGCTGACCAGAGATGGCTTGTCCGAGGGAAGATGGAGATGGTCGCCTTTGAAGTATCTGTCTAGTAGAGAGCGGCCAGAGTCGTCTAGCGGAGAGCTCTGCTCGGGAGGGGGCAGGGCAGCCACGGCAATGGCATGGCGAAGGGTTTCCGGCGGCATGGCGTTTTGCAGGAGAGATTTCAAAACAGGATTTGTACGGCGTGAAAAGATGCGGTAGCAGGGTGCTGAGGCGGAGATGAGGGAGTGAAGGTCTCGCGGAGAGTCGATGGCGCACAAGGTGAGCAGCAGGAGCTCGGGAGGCAAGTTGTGCAGCATCATGATTGATCGTGCTTGGATGGATGGGTGGCGGTATCGGCAGTGAGTGAGATGGTACGACCGATATATATAGGTAGGCGAAGTTACCGGGCCATTCGCTGGGCTCCTCATACATGCACCATCGGTGGTGCAAATAGAGTCACGTGCCTATTTGCACCACTGATGGTGCATGTGAGCCCTTGGCCGCACCACAACAAATCTAGGTAGCTAGCTTAGCCCCACAGGGGAGAACTTATAGATGAATCAAGCCTCCTTACCCACTCAAGCTGCACTCCATATTGTTTTCAGCGAGAAGATGCAGTGAGCAGGCAAAGTGTCATCTTGGAAAAAGTTAGCTAAGGCAAGATAAAGCTTGAGGTGCATATATGTAGTCAAAAGGCTTATCTCCAGTAAGGCTATTCGAGCCAATCGAAAGGCCTCTATTGTGTAGATGCTGTGTTTTGTCTGCTTTGGCTTTCTGGGAAGAAATTTAGAAAAGATACTCGTACATTAAGGTATTTAGAGCTATGGAAGACCACTGCTATCTCTTGGTACCTGACCCTCCAGGGCAGTTGTTGCTATTTTGGCCTTGATTATGTCTTGATAGTTCCCCATGCCACTGAATTAAATTTATCAGGACTTGTCTTGAGTCTCTAATCTCAAGTTCCTAGCTTAGTTCCGTCAGCTCGATAGATGTCGTCAAATCCCTTGGCGAACTTGACTAACAGCAAACCTGGCGAACTCTTTGCGCTCTACGATCCCAAACCTCGAAAAAGTTGACGCTCTTCCGGTTGATGGTCTTGCAAACATCGTCTAGCACGGATGCTGTACTAGGATAAACCACCACGTTAATCTGCGCAAACTCGGAGTATACCCCGGTCTTAACGGCGAGGGAACTATGCATGGGCTACCAGCGTCCTTGCTCCGCTTAATAGTTAAAAAGTTACTAACATAAGCTAATTAACGTTATACCTATTAGTATAAGAAATATTAAACTAGGGGGCCTTTTTCCTTTCTTTTTTTAGTCTCCTTAGAGGGCCACAACATCAAAAAGGAATGAAACGTAGTGCAGCTCTATATTCGTCTATAATGAATCTTTTGGTCCACGGTAAAGGTTCTCCACGAGACGAACGCAATCAAGGGCGTCTAGATGACTCAATAATATCAATTTAAGTAAACCAAGCCGATCCAGATACATAAGGAACGTCGAGTTACAAGATATCCTCTTCAACAACCCTAACTTTTACCTTCATTCCCCAGCCATCTTCTCCTCCTATCCAGTTCTTCTTCTTCCCTACTGTCTCCACTATTTTGACGTGGTCCCTCAATGCTTCCTTCAGCTTTGCAGGGTCATTTTTGACCTTCTGTACAGAGATAGTCAGCTGCACACCCTCCATCCGCCTTTTACGTCCCAGATTCCAAGCCCATTCAGACGAAAGGACGACTCGGGGTTTACCCTCGTCAATCCTCCCTGAGGGATAGAGGCGGCCGATCAGATATCCAACCCTGCCAAGGTATGCAGCCCACCAAACCTCCTCTGGCGTGATCACTCGACGGAGTGCCTCCTTGAACTGGAGCTCGCGCGGCGGCAGCTCGCCCATATACCGCGACTCCAGCATAAGGGCAAGCCTGGCTCTGTCCTCGTGCGAAACCCCACGAGTGGAGGCGAGCAGCCCGGCGCTCGTGCTGTACATGGCCGTTGTTGAGGCCAGCTCCTTGTCCATGATGGTGTGGACGTACAGAATGTTGGCAAAGGCGCGTATCACGTGCGCACTGATGGCATCAGGGAACCTGCGGGTGCCGCCCGTTGAAGGCTCGGGGAACGAGAACATGAGAAGATTGTATATGGCCTGGACTGACTCGGGCGCGAAACGCTGGGTTGTGACCTCGAGGGGATCCTGTGCTCGGATACTTGGCTCCAGCTCCCTGAAGAGCAACCCTTCTCGCACACCTCCTTGGCAGAAGTGCGCAACTCGGATTCCATGGGGGATCGCCTGGGATAGCACGTTGATCAGAAACGCGACGGCAGGGACTTGTTTTCTCCGCCGGTCGGAAACGCGGAAGACGGTATGGGCGGACCGAGCAACCTCCTCCAGAGCCTTTGTATTCTCAAATCTCTCCCTCTCAACAGTGTACCCATTGATGATGGAGATTGGATGGGCGTGCTCGCCGGCCTGGCTCATGTACAGCAGCAGATAGCCCCAGCCTCTGAACCCCCCTCCGGAGAGATACAGCGGGAATCCGCCATTCATCTTCGCTTCCGCTGCCAAGCTCTCAGGAACTGCAATCTTTTTGTAAGCATCTTGGAAATTGGCGATCATCTCCTGGCGCAGCACTGCCACTGCCTTCTCTGCCTCTTTTCTCGATTTCCCCCTTTTCAGGCCCTCAAGAGTCTTGGTCAACGCAGCTGCCCCATACGGGAAGCTGATTGATCCCTTGTCGCTGATGCGGACGTTCCCACCTTGTGATATGATCCAGGTAATCTGAGTGCTACCACCGCCAAGGTCCATCATGAGGCCTCTGATATCGGAGAAGCCGCTCGCGACACCTAAAGCGCCGACACGTCCTTCATCTTCTTTGTGCAGCAAATCGACAGCGAGCCCGGTAGACGATTTGATTTTCCCCAGAAACTCCGCAGAGTTGAGGGCAGTGCGCGTCGCTTCGGTGGCGACCACGTGAATGTTTGTTTCGGCAACGCCAAGGTCGCCACAGACAAGCCTGAATCGATTCAGGGCGGCGATTACATCGTCGATGACATCTCGGGGGATAGGTACTTGATGTCCCGTCTCCGGATCGAACTGTGCGTCGTAGAGCGATATGTCGACGCGATAAACATGGACTGTTGGGAGAATGCGAGAGAGCGGCGGGGATAGATCTGTGACGGAGAAGCGGATTCCGTTGCTACGGACATGATATGTTAGCCTGCAGGTCAATAACATCCACTCTCTCCGTCTTGATTCTACAATAAAGCCCGGCCGCCCGGCTGCATTATATTTAAAACAGGACGCTGCTTACCTTCCCATATCAACTATGCCCCTGAAATGGGGATGCTTCGGCGCTTGAGGTTCATCTTGACGCTTGCCAT
This sequence comes from Fusarium cyanostomum, assembly GCA_014824385.1. NCBI lineage: Eukaryota > Fungi > Ascomycota > Sordariomycetes > Hypocreales > Nectriaceae > Fusarium > Fusarium cyanostomum. The sequence continues at coordinate 13,248 of JABCKW010000984.1, forward strand.
TAGAAAAGGAAACCGCACTGAAGTCGTCAATAATGTTGAAATCCGAGTCAGACGAATCCGAGTCAGACGAGTCCATGGCAGCTTGACAATTGTCAGAGGTTCTCTGGAGTAGGACTTTCGACAGCTTGACAGGATGGCCTAGATATGGTGCCACCGGTAAGCTGCAAAACACATCTGGAAGGGAAGAGCACAAGGCAGAGAGACCGTACTTGTTGATGGAAAGCGATTTCACCACGAATCCTTACCAAGCTCGAGGTCAAATCAGCCCCACCTCCTTGGTGACCGAACTATCCAACTTTATAAAGGTTGACACGAGAAACTCTGCTGCCTGAACTCGGAGCATTGGCCAATAGACGCGATATTCGAATGATCAAGAATACGATTTGTGCTGCAGGAGGACCGTTCTGGTCATACCCCTCTCTGGCATGAGATCTTGGCAAGCCACTGGCGCTACATAACATTTAGTTTCAAGCGGTGGCGTCTCAGTGTTTTTGTATTCATCATGTGAAGATGATGATCCGTAAGAAATAGGAGGTGTGGATCGTAGTTTCTTCAGTATGGTTTGGTGGCATCAAGTCTTTGGAGGCATAGGAGACGTCGCTGACAAGCTGGCGGAGACGACCCTGCATTTACTACTTGAGAGGTGCCATCCAAGTTGTGTCACAAGGTTAGTTCCATCAATGATGCGCCACGCTTGGAGTCCATCATTGGAGTCAATCATCCAGATGTCCGGAACCTGCGGCATTATAAAATTTCTGCAGCATCCGCAACCGCACCACGAAATAGAGTATGGCATGCAGCATTAATGCTCACGCTAACGAGGCTACTGTAAGGGCTGCTGGCTGGCCTCCCAGATTGAGCCACACAGCCTTTGGTGACGCGACTATTACAACGCATCAACTTTACGGGGTGGCTGCTGTAGAAGTCGATTATGCTGCGAGGGGATGACTCCAGCCCTCCACGTCCACAATAATATGCGGATGAGATTTAATACCTGGCCAAATTCTCCGTAGTGGTTGCCAGTTCGCATGTTGCTATCAGTCTGTCGGGGTCAATTGCGCCAGGCAAACGATAGCGAGACTGGTGGATATAAAGGAGATGGCCTATACATTCTGACATTTCAAGTGTCATTTCTTGGCATATCAGTATAAACACATGCAACAGACTATTCAGGTCACTACAGGGAACAGGGGGTGGTCACACACTGTAGTGAGCTGTCCTGATGAGGCTGATAAAGTAGCATCAGTCGGGTTGCATTGCGACAAGAGAACACATCATAACGACTCATCGGTTGGTCACGAACATCCCGAGCCACGATCTTGCCAAAGCTTGCGGCCAATAGTGTTACTGTCTGCATGTGGTCTGCTTAGGGTTATGGGACTAGGGACGCATGTTGCCCACCCAAACTGGGCTGGATATCTCCGCTAGTGTCCGGATATTTGGCAGGCGAACCAACCGAACTTTTTGACCAGGCGGCTCCATTACTCCTTGTTGTGGGCAGTGCGATGATTTAAAAGAGCGACTCCTCCGTCGGTTGCTACGTATGCACTGTTCACAGGGCTGAGAAATGACGGGTAGGCGATAATCTGGAACCCCCAATTAATGGGGCGTGTTCAAGATATCTATACATAGTTTGTATCTTCACTACCAAATGCTCAAGCACATGGTGGTACATTGAGGCTTGACATACTGGGTTATACACAACGCCATCTTGTCGAAACTGGAGGTCCTCAACCTAACAGTAGACCCGTCTAGTCCATTTTCCCACTTGGAGAGGTGGTCTCACGCACTTGCTAACTTGAGGACGAACTCGGGCTCCCAACGCCGCCGCGTTCTGGGTTTACCTTGAAGAATTTGACCGTCCACGGCAATCAATGTCTGGTATGCGATCATACTACCTAGGTATGTGCTATCTGAACACACACTTTGAGCTTTCTTTAGTATTATGATGATTGCAACTAGGGTGCATACTTGTGTTGATTTGTCCTCCGCTTGGCCAGATTTGACGGGAGACAAGGTGGTTGAATAGTTTAATGTTATGCATGTTTTCTAGATCAGCCAGTTTCATAGGTTTTGATTCAAGTAAGTTCTCATCAAGTATATCTTGAGATACCTAGGTAGATATATATCAAAATTGGTAGTATCTCCAGATAGTATATCCATACTCCGCACAGGCATCTTTGACCTGTGTTTAGCTTTTGTAATTAGCCTAAAGGCACGGCTGACGTCACCTCAAACGGAACTTGGATTGTATGTAATTTAGTCTACTTGCACTTCTCCGCAAACCCCTCATCTTGACCTCGGTTCTCATTACCATTGACCTCCTCTCATCATCAAACCACAGTCAGTACCTGGCAATAGCTCACTGGAATCTTTGTGTGGTTTTTTCCCTGTCAAGTAGATTATAATGGCGCCTGAAGTCCAGACTCCGAAACGATTGCCTGAAGACAAGCACCATGTCATTGTCAAATTGGAAACGGTTCACGTCCCGTCACCAGAAATTGACATCTCGCCTTTCACGCATGAACTGATCAATTACGAGTACACTCCCCCCGAGGAAAGTGCCCTCATCGCAGCTAGGATCCGAGATGCGAGCATTGTAGCCCTCACGACTGTGCCCATCAATGCCGAGACGTTGGGTGACGCACCATACCTGTCAGACTCTCTATCAAGAGCATCAAGTTCATCTGGATCTAACTGTTCTCAGAAAGTGTGTCATCACAGAGACAATTGGCATGGACCACATAGATCTGGACGAATGCCGCAGACGGAACATCACAGTCATGTTTTCACCAGATTCAGCCACCGAGTCCGTGTCTGAGCATGCCCTTGGACTTGTAAGTCCTGCCCTCCTAATGTACCATGGAAAGCACTTTGCCGATAAATCCAGTACTTTGCAGCTAGGCGGTCATTCGTTCGACTGCACACCTCGATGACGGTCTGTAGTCCCAACGCTTGGGAAACATCCGGCAGCATGTCTTCCATTATCAACGACTCGCAAGGGCAGCCGCCCCATACGTGCGCCAACGAGACTGCTGGAATCATCGGGTTTGGCTCGATTGGTCAGCGCATAGCAAGTCTTTGTGAAGCGCTGGGCATGGCCGTCCTCGTCGCCGCCAGAAAGGAACAAGGGAGCAAGTCTAGCCAGAATCCAAAATGTCGTCAGCGCACGCCCTTCAACGAGGTTCTGCATCGAGCCACGGCCATATTCATCGCAGTGCCGTTCACGCCACAAACTCGAAATACTATAGGGGCAGAAGAGCTCCAGGCCTTGAGGCCTGACACGGTGTTGATAAATGTTGGCCGAGGAGGTACGGTTGATGAGGCTGCGCTGGTAAAGGCCCTTCGGGAGGGACGAATTCACGGTGCAGCGACTGATGTCTATGAGCATGAACCGGCTGGAAGTGCCCAAGATAGTGTGCTACTGAGCCCCGAGGTGAAGGACCTCAACTTGACGCTTACTCCGCATCTGGCTTGGTGTGCTGATCAGACTCGGACAAATCTTCAGAGAATTCTTGTTGATAACATAAATGGGTTTCTTAAAGGAGAGCATAAGAACGTTGTTTAAGAGTAGTATTCTTTAGCTATGCACCTAAGTAAATACTTAACAATTTATTTCTTTTTATAGACTTTAAAGAAATTCCTATTTATTAGGTGCGAATTGTATCTTAGTAGAGGTAAAGCTGTACCTAGTAAGTTAATACTTAATGT
>JABCKW010000990.1:0-27564 GCA_014824385.1 Fusarium cyanostomum
TCATTATAGACTAGCCGGAAAGGTATAAACCTAGTAGTCTTTAGGTAATTAAGGACTTAATGCTGTAAAGGATGGAGAGGTTGACTGAAAGAGATGGTATTATTAATTAAGGAAGCAGATCTATTAATTAAAACCTTAGGTCCTCGCCTGAGCTAATACCGAAAATAAAAGCTCTAAAGTAACTCAGTATCTATTATTAAAGTCCAGTCTTAGGCAAAGACAGAAAGTTTTATGCTTACCTGGCTTCCCGGGTTTAAGAGAGCTAGGTTGACCTTATGTTTCTTATAGACGATACTTAGGCAAACCTGCCCTTTGCTCACTTCTTCTTGTAGATGTTACAGCTCGCTGCTATTAATAGAATTACTGGCATACCCCTTGATAAAAGCCTCTTTGCTAAAGCACTTTGCATGCTCTACTTTCGCGGAAGGCTTGCTATAGGGTTGTCTTGTCGTCAATAGACGGTGATGCATAGTTGCAATACGAATCCCACTGCGGAATCGTTGAAGGCGATAGAACAAGGCTTGAAGTAGAAAATATCTTCACTCTTATCAGCCATTGTCTTCAACGGGCCACTTTGCAGGTCATCGTTGTCTGAGACCTCGAGTCTGACGACTATTATCGTGGCTTAACCGATCATCTATCTCACCTCTTGTTGGTAGAGTGTCGCTCTGTAACCTGGCCTATCTTCCCCTTTGTCTTACCGTGCTAGCGTCTCTCAACTCAATGCTTACTTCTTTCCTGTCAAAATGATTATAATGAATCTTGCAAGATTTGCGTAAAACCCGTGTTAATAAATGAATGAATCATCTTGGCCTTGAAGTTTTTGAGTAGGCTTGGATAAAGCCCTTGCGCACTGACGCTCTCTGGGACAAGGAATAGATTTGTCTGTTCTGTCTCGATTCGCTAGGAAAACGCCATTGCGATGGGATAAGCCGCCTCGGATCAGTGGCGCTTCCATATCTCACAAATCGTGAGCAGTTTAGCTGCGTGGAACTTATTGTCATTACCGCTCCAAGTCGCGTTGTATACATCACGTAGCACAAAACAACAGGTGTGGCTTTGTTGTTGGATATAAGTACTACGCATCTCAGAGCAGTATTCAAGTTCTCAAATCCCATCAAGACTCTCCCATACTCCACAGCGAAAATTTCATCATGTCTAAGGATTCTTATCGCAATCTTTCTTATTACGCTATTGCCCTGCGCACCCAGATGGGTGAAAAGCTTTCGACAACAAGACTATCCTTACTCTAGAAGGCTTTAAAGGAACGAAGAATCTTCCGAAATACCCCCGCTCATTCTTCTGCCATCCACTCTTGACCCTATTCAAGGACGATCCAGCTCAATCATTCGATAGAGCATCCGGGTCAAGTTCTTAAGGGCCCATCAATCTTACCCTTTCGTCTCTACTAGTGCAGGTTCAAGAATCTCGGCTCAGGGAAGGGTTCAGCCGATAATTCATCGAGACATTGCAAGAGCGTCTGGAGAAACTCATCAAAATATACCAGTTACAGGTTCGCCAAAGACTAATGTGAGCCTTCCATGTCCATATATATTATGGACAAGACGAGCTCGTGCAAGTGTCTAGATAGATTCCTCCCCGAGCTCTCCAACAGCTCAACAACAATCCTTAGTGAGGATTTCAAAAGCTTGGTACTGCTCACATCAATTCTCTGTGGGCTAGTTCGGCAAGTTCTTACCCTTAGTGCGCAGACGTTCAAGACGGCCTCGTTGAGATGGCTATACAACTCAACCAATTATCCGATATGATTAACGCAAGGGCCAGGCCCGATCTATACTTGGCTAATACAATAATAACTCTAGAGGATAATAGCAAAGATGACAGCTTCTCAGTTGTTCGGTATATCCGCAACCAACTCACCTGGGAGGAACTCCTCGATCCCTGTACGCTCGATGAGTTCCATCACCAATTCGTGAATGGCATCGCCTTCTAGAGGCAGCTGGTGAGGATCTCCTCGTCGGCAGCAATGTCACGATGATTATTGTGCAGGAAGACAAGTCTATTGCGGATATGGTTTTACGAATACAAAACTGCCCTTCTGACTATATGCAATGATAATTTCCCGTGCTTAAAATATAGCAGAGACGTAAGTACCCCTGGAGGAATCAGAGTATATGAACCTTCTTACACTGGGACGATCTTTCACCCATATATAATTTTAGACTGCGCGTAATTATCATCCGATCTGGGCTTATTAAGGGAGAACCCGAGAAGCTCCTGCTTTGGAATGGCGACGCAGCTCTTGGTGATTGCTAACGCTGGGAACAGGAGCTGTGTATCGCCACGGCATACCGTCCGCTAAGTTATTGAGAGAAATTGGCGTCGAGAACTGGTCTGTCAGGTCCAGTCGCGATTAAGAGAGGCCATCTCCGGGGCCGGGTGGGGCCGATCGGCCCGGAAATATTCAGACTGCTCCGGAGTAACAGGATAAGGCAGAATGTCCAAGTCTGCTTCTATAGTATCGGCTCAAACTACCTATATAGTCGCAGGTATGTTGCCGGATTTTAATCTAAAGTATTCCCAGAGGGGTTATCTCACCTTGCTAAGTATAACCCAGCCAGGCTCCGCGGTGGCCGGATTCCCGTCGCGGTCATCAGGAGGATCAACCACGGCCGGAAGAGTGATAGGGAATCCAGAATGCGTTGTCCCGACTGATAGATATTTCCATCAGGAATCATGTTCTCGAAAGCATCTTTACCTGTTACCTTATCTCGAGACTTTACAGAATATTTCGTGCTTGAGATAAGGAGGCAATGGGGAGCTGAGAGATTATGTTGTGTAGCAATAGCTAATCAAAGCCTCCCCTCGACCGCAGGAGCGTCCACCCTGTTGCCCGCATCTAACTGCCCAACACTTTCCCACGGTGCGCTGGCCAACATGTATGATTCTGATCTCAAGAAGGTCTTGGAGTGGATTTTGGAAAGTTTGGCCCGAAGGCGCGTGCTGCTTCCGTTCCGTCATTGGGGTAGCCCTGAATTCTATCGAGGGGCTGGCCTAGCCTTATGATGGAGTATTGAAGGCCTCACACACCTAACTAAGAAAGACTTAGTTCTATCCGACTCGGGATGGTACCATTTCTAAAGAGTCCAGCCTTAGCTCCCCTGATTATCCACCTGGAACTTATGGTAGAGGGATGTTTATTGATGCACTATTTTGACCCTTCTCTTTTCTTCGGTATTGCGAGGCTAAGCCCGGTCAACAGTAAGAAGGCCGCATTAAAAGCCTCCAAATGGCAACCCTTGATAATTTACCCCATTATCCGATAGGTAATTTCTACTTCCCTCTGACGGTCAACAAGTTATTTACAGCGTCGCAGAGCAATCCAACTAAACCTCGTCTATAACTAACGTGAGAAGGCTCGACCGGCTCTACTCGATGGTAATGGTAGATTTCTTGAAGAGAATGACCCCGACGATGCTGAGTAGATTATCTGTCACAGTGTGGATGTCTGCCGTAACCCTAACCCTTATATCCCTAGTAATGCGAGAGTGAGATGTATTAAATTACAGGCTCAGAAAGAGTTGCTAATATGTTAGGAGGCATTAGAATTGATACTGCAAGGGAGTGAGAGACCTTAGCACGGATTTAGTACTGGAACCAGAGGTACCAGGTCTGCGTGCCGAGGCGCGATAAGGTTGTGCAACAAGCCCCACGATAAGATCTGGGTGTCACGTGAGGTCTCAAAAGAATGGCGTTGGCATGGCGACACGCGCTTAATTCATCACGACTACAATATTTTTAAGTGTGAATCATCAACACTTTCATCAGATACCAACCATATCCACATCAGTGATTCACATCAGTGATTCACATCTGTCATCCACATCCTGCTGCATTTTCCCTCTGCGCATTCACCTCGTTACATTCTCTCTTTTCTCCGCCAATATCACAATGAGCCAGACAAACCTCCAGCAGCCCAGCTTCCCCGACATGCTCCTCCACATCCAGGGCCTCGGCGAGCAGATCGGACGGTGCGCCAATTTGCCCTCCGTTGGGGAAGGGAACCTCATCCTCCAGGCTCTCGAACGGCTTACCAACCAAGTTGGGGAGCTGAGCAACAAGATCGACCGTGTTGATCGGAAGGTAGACCGTGTTGATCAGAAGGTCGACGACAACCATCGCGAGGTCACGGCAAAATTCGACACGCTCGAGGCCAAGATCGACAAAGTCAACACGCGCCTCGCATACTCGTACGCGCCAGCCCCGAGATTTTCTGGTTCATGACTAACAGGCTCTCTAATAGTGACCACAACTCGCAACTCCGCCTCCTAAACAACGGCTTAACAAGACGCGTTTCACCGCTCACCCCGCTTGTGAACATCGAGACAGGCGTCGAGATCGCCAACTTCCCTGAAACTATACACGATGCATACAGCGCCAACTGTGAGCCACACACACCCTCAACATTGACAGCTTCTTGCGCTAACTGTAACCCTACAGCTGCACTGGTTAATAGCGTCCTCGAAGAGCTGGGGATTGTGGCTAGCGGTAGACTCGAAGGTAGGAGGTTGCGTATGATACAGGCCATCGGGATTACCGCCCAACCTAATATGTAGGTAATAGATATAGAGTGGCTTGGAAGATATTAGGGTTGGTTAGGATCAGGGTTATATAAACGGAGCTTTGCTAGGAAAGCCTACGTGGACACTTTCTCCCAAGAAGACCCCGAGGCGCTGCCTGCCCTGGTTCGGTACGCATTCGACGGTAACAGTAGTGGTCACCATTTAATGAGAGCCGATTTTACTCAGTCTTGGTCTTGGCTTTTGTCAAAGCTCTCTTATGCCGTCGAGCGGTGTTATTTCTTGCTGATGCAGTACCTCTGTAGTAGAGATAAACTTATGCGCATTCCAGCTTTCTTTTAAACCAAGGCGTAAATGACGACACGCGTGGAATCTGGTATTGTGTTTCATGCTTAGGTGAAATAGGTAGACCAAGTATTAGGTATAACCATAGCATATCCAAATGATTCATATGCACCGAAGCGCAAGAGTCCTGTTGGCTACATTGTTTCAACCCAAGGGTTGTTGTTGTTGTGTTAAGGCGGATTGTCTCTTGGTTGGAAAAGCAGCTCTTATTGCCACTGAGGGCTGGAATAACCTCCAGTGATGCATTTGGTTGAGTCTTTCCTACTGCAGCTACAGCAGCCGCAGCAGAAGCTTAAATTGGGTTATTGTGTAAGCATTGGGTTATAATGCTTGAAATGTGGAAAAACTGTATTCTTTGAGAGAGCAAAGTTCAGATAACATAGTAGGTCTATCCAGGATATATTGCATTGCTTAAAAAATCACTTATCCAGCCTCTAAACTCTGTCTCTATCCACCTCCCTATTGCTATGAGAGCTGCTCGGAGCTGGTATATGCCCAGAATCGTAGACGTGTCACCGATCCTCATGGACTCGTCGAGAAGTATCTATAGCAGTGTGTGAGTAAGCTGGTCGCAAATAGGATATTAAACTGGGCTTACCAGCTCGTTTCCACTGTCCACAGCAAACAAGACTTGCCAGACGTTGCCGGATACTTGGATAACTGGAATGGCGATGAGTTTTCGAAGTGGCTTAATAGCTCGTAGACGCTCATACCACGCCGCTGTCCATATGGCCAGCTGCACATGACTGGTCTCTACACTACCGGTCAATGTCTTGGTCTCGATAAAGACCGGGGCAGGCCGTGTAGTGAGCGGACCGTAGGTAGTCTGGTTGACGGTGGCATGCTGCTGTTGGAGAAGGAACTTTTGGATTATACCCTGCAACTTCTCATCCGGTATCAAGACCAGAGCAAAATCGACCATCTTATGGATCGCTGTGACAGGCTCAATCGAAGATGCAGCATCATCGCTGATAAGGCTCGATCGACTTGAAGCAGCGCTGGATGAAGCAGACCCCGACCAGTCTTGTGTGCCTGGACGAAAGTCTTTGACTATCCGCGCATTCGTGATGGTCTCAGCCCTCACCGACGAGAAGGGTGCCAGCGCGAGTTTGAGGATGGGATAGTGGACCTGACCATTCCACGCCGACTCTCCCTTGGTCAAGTTTGTTGCGTCCTCAGCCTCATGCAGGATGTTGATCATAGCTGCGTACTCTTGTGCGATGTCATGTTCATCCTTGGGTTGGTCGTCAGCCTGCCACATGAATGGTCGAATTTTGGCCCTTCCCATAGCATCAGGACCCATTATGCTCTTCAAGCCAGGGGGCAGTATTGAGATCTTGCAGGACACCTCATCGAGTTGGTCGTATAGTGCGTGGGAATGTTGAGGAAGGGCAGACGTGATGTCTGTGGGTTTGATGACTCGAATGGGGCGTTTAAGTTGGCTGAGACTGGCTGTGGTCGGATATCGTTTGGAGGGCGATTGACGGCGTCGTTTCCTAGGAGAGGGTGATAGGATGGTGTTTTGAAGAGTTGTCACAAAGGATGAGACGCCAGTTGAGCTCACTGCACCAGGTTGGCTCGCTACACCATGTTGAAGTTGGTCCTGAGCCTGGGCGTCGTTCCGCGGTCGAGGCGTCGCATCCAGATCAATGGGCGCAGTAGCCGGTCTCTTTGGTGGACTTGAGGGACTTGAGAGACTTGAGAGACTTGACATGGGGCTGATGAGATAATTGGACCGAGTTCCAAGGGCGCATCTGCGTTTCCGTTTCCTCGTCAAAGGCCCGGGGCTTTGCTTGTTATTGGTGAGATCCTGTGTGAGATGTGCAACCTCGTGGACCCAAGCTTCAATTGCAAGGTTGTGCATGCTGTTCCCCCGAATTGTTTATTGAGAGGCGGTTGCTTCACGTACTGATGATGATTGTTTGGTGTCTTGACTTGGGTGTGGAGCATTGTTGACATTGGTTGCGGGGCAACCACCTCAGGTAATTGCGATGACTAAGAATACTCTCTATACTAAAAGGCGACCACGCTATAGTCGTGAGCCTATAGCAAAATGATAATGAGATGACATGTACTGTTAATAATTGCAACGGCACATTCTACGGTATCCTCCAAGTATGCGTATCTTGTTGTAGCTGATGGCTATCGTAGCCCTGTTCGCGAGACTCTTGGTTTACCCATCTCCATCCTGACCTCACAAAGAGTCCCCAAGAAAATGCATCTGTGATAGCCAAGGAGAGCTTGCCAGTTGTTGACTGCTCGCGGCCATATATAACTCCAAATTCCAAACATCTAATGCTGCCTTCCAGCATCATTACTTCGCATGCTTCAAATGGCTTCGCATCCCCATGTAACACCAAAGGATGACTGGTATCTGGAAGTCTTGAGCGTGTTTTATGGCGAATAGGGAGTATAGGTACCAAACACAATATATTTTCCTTTTGACGACAAAGTCAACAGCATTCCAGGATATATTCATGCAGTTCCAGCTCCGCCGGAGTGAATCAAAGTCTTATCTCCGATTGTTAGTGACGTATTCCAGAAACAAGAAATCCCTTGGCCGACTAGAACACTCACATTCGTTGATGGTGTCAATATCGTTGTGTCCTCCCACTGGCCCGAGGACCTGGACACCCGAGATAGTGCGAATCCTCCCTTCGCTCCATTTGTCGCCTTTACATCCCTCATCCACTGGCTGGTGATCCCAGTAGAGGCCCGCCTCGCATTTCTCCATGAGAGTGTTGCTTCGAGAGTACCACACGTCCTTTGGAACAAGGCAGAATGCCAGATGAACCTGGAAAGTCGACGGGGGCCATATGGCTGGAATTGATGATGCTTCAAGGCTCTCCCAGGGAATAGGCCGACGGCATGATTCGTTGGTGTTTGAGCTGCCGCCAAGAGAGCCATAGCCGTGTATAGGTGATGTTGCAACAAGAATGCCCACCCACTGGGTTGGATCGCGAGGAGGATGAGGGTTTTCATGCTGCGATTTTGATGATTTGTCGTTCATAGGACCTGTAAAGTTAGATCAGAGACTTTTTCTCATGTCGAGCCTTACTAATTTTGACCAAGTTGACGCAATAGCCAATTGATCAGCGCAAGCAAGAAAAGCTGCTTATATACTGACATCTGACCCTTTATCGCCCATGTAAGTTCCCGAAACTGCAGGCCCAACGAGATGATCAAGTCAAATGAGAGTGCGGTAAGCCATGCTAAAACCGGCACGATGCAAAGATTTCTGTACATCTTCAATCGATCTGGGTAGAGAAGAAAGATAGTAGCCAGAATAGATACAAGAATGATAAGCTGCCGCTTCGCAACGTCCAAGTCACCACGCCTCTGCAGTGGTTCTTGCGACGAGCTTGCAGGCATGATGTTGTTACTCTTTTGGATTGAAAGCTGCAAAAACGAGGAAAAGAAAAGGTTTGAGGGGACGGGAAAAGGGGGCTTAGACTTCATATTGGTGCCCGCTTCATGAAAGTGCAAAAGTCTTATGCGGCCACATGACGCTCTCGACTTTCCAATCAAGAAACGGCCATCAGCATTTTCATACGCTGACACGTGTATAGCCTTTGCACGAGCACAAAGAATAGCTCATTATTTAATGCCATAAAGTGTGATATGTTAACTCGACATGACCTACATGGAGGAGTAAGCCATATGCCATACCTCGAGCGGTAATTTAGCCGTATTAAAACCCTCGCTTGGTCTCTTAGTGGATGCTGAAGTCGTCTAAAGCCTCGCGATAAAAGCAGCACTTGAGGAAATTAAAGGCTTTGGTTAGGTACGAGGTAAATAACCGGCAGATCCAACATGTCAAACTGTGCTAGTTCTTTTGGATCGTCTGATAACCGAAGAATAGGCATTTTCAGTATGAAAACAGAACTTGGAACTACAACAAGGTTTGTATGAGAATGGTCTTGGTATGATGCCTTATTCCGCCTTGCATTTTTGGTGGCCAACATATACAGAATGTGCGGCTGATAGATCTTGCTGCTGCGCCGGAGCTCTTGGCCGAATTGCGGACATATGGCCATGAAGGCTGCAGTAGAAGCTAAACACTAGAGCCTGATAAGATATCTATAGTTCTGTTGCCTAATTTTCGCCATCTAGAGATTGAAACTGTCTTTGAGAAGATACTTGAGGCCGATGCGCGTATCGAGCCACTCGCGTGTACTATGCCCTTCCACCAGGCTCTTAAGGGCGTTTAAAGTTCCCTGAGTCAGGTGCGGAAAGAGTTTTCTAGAAGCATTCAAGTCTAGGACTTGAAGCTTTTAGTATCCAGATGCTCGGCATCGTCTAAGCTGTATTGAAACTCTTTCTCGCGCCATGCGGGCAATTAGCGGTGAGAACACGAGAAACTCTCTCTGCTGCTTTAGTACCTATCGTCTAGAGATGATTTATTTGACTGATAATCCCACCTCTTGCTTGATCTGTCTTGTCATGCTTGCGGGACTGCCCTAGTGAATGATACTATTTGAGCACGAGTTTCCAAGGCTCGACAGCACCGACCATCATCCGTTTGAGAATTGTAGCAGTGAGCAAGTTGACGAAATAATCTATTCCCGAGGAAATGGAAGCATATTCGATGTAGAGATGGCCCTTAAAACCCCTCTTCTTGCACAGTAGTCAAGCCGGCTCGTTGTCATGTCTTCGAAGCGTGTTGCAGCCAATATGCAGCTAGACGAGATCCGACCACACCAGAGACAAGGCCCGGTCCGGGCTCAAAGCTAACCGTGGACATATAACCAGCTTTGTCACGATTCTTGCCGCATCTTACTGTATAAGGTTCCTTTACTTTCATGCCTCCCAAGCCTACGTAGAGTCTTCTAGGAACGTCGTACCCGATAATTAACGCAGCCTAAACCCGGGGGACTTGTTGCGAGTTAACTCTACACCTTGGCTCGACGTCAAACAGCCCAATCGTGGAGAAATTATTACATCTCACCTCCTGGCTCTCATAGCTTGGGCGCACTAGGAGCTCCGTAGGGCCAGTAATCTATACAAAATCAAATCATCCGACTTGCCCACTTCCTCGAGGCTTGATGCGCCAAGTATCAGCGCCATGACACCATCACGCAGGGCTTCGAGGGGCCTGTACGGAATGGCGGTGATATGGATCGAGAGATACTGTGGCGCTGGTGGAGTAATGGCCGGGTGATTAAATATGCTTATGAGGACAGACGGTATATTTGTCGTCGCCACTGTCGGAGGTATACAACAGCTTGGGCTGTATATAACTTGGTTAGCCCGGCAACAAACGCCGTGGATAGTAAAGCAATTTATATACCTTCAGGCCAGACACGTGCTTTCTCGTTGCCGGCCCCAAGATGCTCCATTGTTGCTGTGCAAGGGCAAGCAGGAGCGCCACCAAGTAAGGCTCGTGTAGTGGCTCTTTGGGTATAAGACTCCTTTGTCTGATCTTAGCTAACTTTGTGCCGGGTCGGTTATATCGAATGCCAGTGCATGGATGGACAGGGCTTCTAGACCAGAGGGTGTCTTTGACGCCTCCATTGCGGGAAATGGCGCGGAGCTTGTGATGGATCGTGGTGTTGGTAGGAGTCGGTGCTGTGATGGGGCCTGATAAGAATTACCTTAAGATTAATAATAATAATATAATTAAAGTTATCCAAGTATTACCCTAGCTTCCCGATAGTACTATATTCCCTGTCATCTCCAGCCTCGCCCATCCCCTAAGCACAATGTCTCGAAGCCAGGGCCAGTACGTGTCCTCCACCCACCTTCGCAGAATATGTAAAACGCAGATGATCTGGTAAATTCCCTTGGTGCTGGATCTGCTCCCAATCGGAACCTTTTGCCAGAAAAAAGTCTTCTGTTCTTCCAACGTGGTGATGATGAGATGCCAGTCATGCCCTTGAATTATGATACCCGGGATAAATAAGGGCAGCGCGGAGGTGGCGTCTTCGCTTGATGAATATCGCACATGTCGTAAGAAAGACCAATGTGCCATCTGCCAGACGCCAAGCTGGAGTTTGGCACCATCAAATCCCTCGCTGGGCTTCTTAGTCTCAATGCTCAGAGCGATGGGTCGCTGGTCCAATGGCAAAAAATCGGTAAAGTTAAAGACTCTCTCCCTGGGAGCTCATCTCGGCAGCGCTCCAAGGCAGACTGCACCGAGATGGCTGATGATGTCAACGGCTGGATGTTTGATGGCTCGATATATATGCAAAAGTCGACCTTGTTAGGGGGTGTCGATATGCAGTATTCCGGAATGATGCTTGCCTGCGTACTGCGAGGCGTCAGCGAGGGTCTCACTGACAAGATGGTTAGTAACTTACCAGCCCATAAAGTTGACAAGATGCTTGTAGACACCCTGCCCCGGCGGCCGGAACGCCAACTCCAGAAGACGTTGATGAACCTCCAAGTTCCAGTTGGCTTCTGGATGCGAATTTGTGCTGCACTCGGCCGCCGCAGTCATGACAAGCAACGCATCTTCTGGTGACGGCGTGTGTCCAATCGCATCAAGACTCTCGGAGAAGTAATCACCGCCTCTACAAGCCGTCCTTGCATAACTGTGCAGCTCTTGTCAATGATTCCCTGGTCGATGTGGAAACGATCCCCTTTCCCTCCATAATGACATCGACGGTCTCGAGGAGTGTATCCAGACATTCGGGTCTATCGTCGAATTGGGTGAGGTCTCTGAATTGGATGCCCTTGGGATTGAGATTGAGTATTTGGAATTGTTTCTGCGGAGAGAGCTGTCCAGATTGCTTGGACGATTGAAGGGAAGCTTGGGAACGTTCCGAGAGGGAGTAGTTGGATTCGGATCGCGGGGTCTGTACGCGCTTCGGGTGGGGGTTTCATCGTCGGTCGGCATTTGGTGTTTGCTGAGTCTGCGAGACATGCTGGCGATGCTATCACCTTGGGAGGGATCTGGAGTGGCTGGGTTGAGACGACGGCGCTTGCGCGAGGGAGCAGGGATAGCTTCTTGTGGCAGAGTTTCGGGCATTCCGCTCAGCCATTCGAGCACACCAGTAGTTGGCATGGTTGACAAGCACACGATGCAATTGTTGTGCCGAAATGTGTCTGTATCTGGGTAAGTTCCTAGAAACCAACAAGGGTGCTATTCGGCCAAGATGCCATCTTACAGGCGGGAGAAAGTAGCTTCCCTCAGCCTGATCATCGTCCTGACCAATAAACAAGCGATATGCTATCTTAGAACACGGAGAGACAAAGCAGGCTCGTGTCGCCTTGGATCCTGCTTCACACTCATGCGGCATCTAAAACTCGACGCGCCAGAGGAACAAGAACCACTAGAGTCAATCCTCTACAAGAGACTCCCGGTCCATATAACGGTACTTTGCCCCTGCACATCTTGCAGCCCCAGTGGAGAATGGAAATCAGGTAGTGCGAGGCTGCATCTGCAGGGGGCGAATGTCTCAGTTGAAGATGGTGCCCCCCTGTGCAACGATACAATACTAGGTTTCTCTTGGATACAACATCAACCAGGAGCTCCTTCACGAGTGAGCTGTAATTCCAGCCTTCCCAAGACCCCCAGCACAGTAAATGCTCAGAAAAGCAGGCGACTTGCAAGGATGCAATCTGCCTGCAAGTCGCAATCTGCCTTGTTGGTTGCAGCCACAACTGCTTACCTCTTGGCCCAGCCTCCTCCTTCTGCTCTCTTCTTTTCTCTTTTCTCTTCTTCTACCCCTCTTTCGAACCCAACCAATCTGAATTAAGCTCAATGATCAGCCTAGAAAAGCACTTGGCAGGTGGTTGGTGCCGTTGTCAATACATGGCGTATGCAATACTGCCACGGCTCCAACTATTTGCTGTGCATACATGCTCCGCCACCACCAGAGCACAACCAACACGGTAACCATGCATGACGAAAGGCCAGAGGGACCTATTGAGAACCGGGTGCTCAGCATCTTGACGAGTGAATGCTGCTTGACAAGTGAATGCTGCCTGCACTTTGAGGCAGTAACTGGACAGTCGTCAGTGAATCTTTCACAGGGAGAAATAAAGATGACGTTGGTGCAGAATTCTGAACCCCCGTGTAACCACTCATGCATCTGTGACCACACGTTTACCTATTCAGCCGCCTGCAGTTAGCTGCACTTTTGCCCGCCTTATCTTACCTTACTGCTTATACGAGGTCTGCCTTGCGGACTATCTCTTGGTAACAGCTGGAGACGTGGGTACTTTTGATCTTCTCTTATGTTCACTGACTCAAGTAGGTATATCAGAGTAGCACATCGCCAGAAAAATACAGTCAAGTGCTTGATATAGCCCAGATAAGGGGCTCTGCATATGCATAGCAGATCCTTTTCATGCGAGGTTGTTACGAGCCAACGCCACAGGTGCGGCTGGATAGTGAGCGGGAAGAACAGTTCCCTAAAGAACTGCGAGAATGCTCCAGTTCAGACTTCTCGAGCTGCCCAACATACCCTTCGTCGAGGCCACACTTGTAGCCATACCAAACTCGCGCCGAGATGTCTACGAAAGACTCCGCAGTCGCATCTATGATACCGCTGGTGGAGCGGCATACTCGGGACCGAAGCTGCTCTTGCTTGACTACATTACACCTTTCCAGCTTGGGAGTATTTATCGAGCTTTGAAGCATCGTCATTTCACCGTCGTCATTTCAATCGTGTCCTATTTTCTCCTCAAGCTTATCATACTTCTATCCACAACGCTTTTGGTTGCAAGGGAGACAAACACCCGCGCAGCTTTCAGTATAAGGTTCGACAATACATTCGACGTGGCTAACGCGTGGCTCTCTTTTGGCGTTGATCGCTTATATACGATCACGGGTGGAACCGACAGCCCTATGTGGACATATCTGGGAACCTTGAATAACTCTACTAACAGCAAGCCTGGATGGAAACCTCTAGACTACATGGTCTCGCAGCAGTTTACCCTTGTCTCCACTGGGCCCAATGTCACCAAGCTTGAAGCTCCTGTGGACATATTCGTTCCTATGATTGAATGCGAAGATGCTTACATGTCGGTATCGCCATTAGAGAGTTTCCCCGAAGAGCCCGAAATACGAGCCTACAGTTTGACCTCCGACACATGCTCGATTAATGGAGCAAGATTTGATCTAGACTAGGAACCTAAAGATGACAGACTATATCCGCTTAATCCTCGCCTCTACACGGTCCACCACGTCAACTGCTCACATGGCCTTGACAAGATAACCGATCTTCGTCCCCATCTCCTGTGGCCCCAAGACGTAGAGCCGTTCGATATACGATATGCGATTATAGCCGCAGAGTTCAAGTCTACGTTCAGCCACAACGGATCTGAGGTCAAATCGATAGACCTGGTCAAGTCGGCGTCTGTAATGTGCAAGATTGGATACGAGATTGTGACCGCCAACGCATCACTTGACTTGGCTACGGGTGCAGTCACATTTCCGAAAGGATTCCGCGATGGAGGAGGGGCTAGGACTCTACACAATCTATCGCGTATCGCATTTGCCGAAATGATATGGACATCCCTAGTTATCCCTTTAGAATCCCTTATTGTTGACCATAAAATCCTGGGTAACAGTCTAAGAGCTATTGATGCTCTTTTCTAGTTGATGTTTGCACAACTTGGATACCCGGCCGATCTAGAGCCCTTTGAGCTTTAGGCTGAGATGACGTCTGTCTCTACTCTTCCTTGACTGCCCCCAGCCAAGAGTAGAGGAAACCTACTCTCGTGGTTGGCCCTTAGAACTCGTCTCCCCCTTATCTTAACAACTTTTATTGCTCCTCTTATCACTATCGGCGTGTTGGAGCTTTTATACAAACTTCTCAAAGACAAGGACTATCTCCTTATGATTGAGAGCAAGGATTTAGTTCTATTGTCGTACATTGTCCGCATTGCATCTACGCTAGTTATCTTTGGTGTCGCCACTATGGTTAATAATCTGGACTTTACCATCGTTACCCGCGCACCCTACTTAAGTCTAAGATCTGGCAGCGTCCCAGCAGATAGCAGCATCTTGTTCCATCCCCTGTCAAAGCCTCCCTTCCTGGTCTTCTTCAATTCACTTAGGTACCGTCAGCTTGGCACCGCTGCCTCAAGCGGCGCAACCCTCATCGCTGCATTCTTGACCGTCATTGTGTCAGGTCTCTGGATACCAACGAGCTCGATTTTGACCAGCCAGCCATTGACAGCCTCTGTTGAAAGTTGGGATTACGCTGGGCTGAACAACACCTCTGATGATGGAGGTGCAGCTTTCGCGTTGAACCTTATTCGACATGGTGGTGCTGGGACACCCGCGGGCATTTGGAAGGACTTTGTGGTGCCTTATATTTCTGTCTCCTTAACCCAAGCTGAAATTCAGGACGATGCGTATCGTGGTGCTAATTACACTTACGACGTACTGGCTCTTTAACCCTCTCTGGAGTGCATAGAGGTTCCGCAGGAGAACACTAACTTCACTGCTGACCGAACCAGGGGAACAATTGCTGTTCAGCCCCCAAGGATCAATCGAATATGCTCCCATGATTCCGTCAATAGATTTACGGACCTCACTTTTAACTCTACATTGATATACACAGGTACGAGGTGGGTAGGCGAAGCCTTTGATCTTTCCCAATCAACAGCAGGCCAGGTTATGGTTGATTGTCCTTCGTTCGGTATAATATTCGGCGAGGTCAAGCTCAATAATCCCGCAGACAACAGAGTAACCGCCCTCGTCTGCACCAAGGGGATCAAGCAAATCCCAGTTACAGTCACGTACAAAGGCGTACCGTCTCTTGGGGAGGTACACTCGCGAGGCAAGCCCTCAAGCTTACGCAACGGCACAACTGGCGCGTATACCTTTGGATATCAGCTACAGAGTTTAATGCTCCCCAATTTCTCAATCTTTGAACTCCCTCTTGAGCATATGCAATATGATATCTTCTTCAATCACTTGTTAATGAGCCTTCATGGTAACTTGCCCGAGGACCTAGCACTGCTAGCAGGGCGCGAGAATGTGGACAAGCTCATTCAGGCCGTGGTACGGGACTACAACCAGTATCTAAGACATGTCATCAGCCGCAACCTTCGAGCAGGTCCTCATAGCTCTGGCGGCATCCTATCAAGTGTTACTGATGCCAGCTTGACGAGATCATCATCACGCAACTCGAGTATTACCGGGACGTACTCTACAAAAGTCAGGCATATTGTTATCGACGCCACCTCAAAGCTTATTCTCCAAATCCTGCTCGCCGCGATTACGGCCCTAAGCCCTATAGGTTTTGCCTTGGTTAAGACTCGAGGCATACTGCCCCGAGATCCCTGCAGTATTGGAAGTTCTGTGGCCTTGCTCGCCGACTCACAGCTATGCAACTGAGCATTAAATATCGTTCCTTAAGGCGCCGAGTATATGAGTGTTGGTCAGATGAAGAAGGAACTAGAAAGTTGGTTATTAGTGTCGTCGGAGTGTAAGTTAGGATGTTAGTAAATTATGAGCAGTAAAAGAAATGCTTGGGGAGTTTTAAAAAAGATTTAATGATGCTAGACAGCCGGCTCTGCCGAGTTTCTAATATCTCGCCCCTGACTCTTGTTACTGGTAGTTATGCCAGTTCTTCAGGCTGGCTTGTTTTCCAATATATAGCCCCAGAGATATCTCGCAGTATTTCGGACACAGCCACGTCAGTTATAAGAGATATTGCCTTCGACACTGATACCTAAAAGAGTGCAACCACTATGGAATTCGGGACGGGGACCCGAATTCTATGAACAAGCCAGTGAGGGCGGGTTAAGTCTGATAGTTGAGTCGGTGATGACTAGCAGTTGTCAGAGGAGGCTACAGAAGGCGACAGCTTGTTGGTTGAGCCCAGCGCTGAAAACCATGGTAACGACTTCGCCGCATTATCAGTTTAGGCAGCACAACAAGCTGAGATGTTGCCTTGGGTTAGAGTTACTCTAGCGTCTGTTTGGCAGCAGCTAGCTAGGCCCAAATGCTATCGAGACAAACCCCTCGAATTTCATCCCGTTTGACGTACCCTCCGCACTCTGGCTTTCTCAGATCGTCTGGTATACGCCTACTTCTAGACTACATTAAGTCCGTGGGAACACCGGCTGTAGTTGTTGCTGGTGGGCCTCTTTTGCTTGTTGATGATGTTTCAAGCCGTCTACCAAGATCCCTTGGCGTGATGGTTGTCTTTACGGTAGATCAAGTGAACTTAGAGGAGACTTGGATGATCTAGATGAACGCTTTGCTAGGATGACGGGCGAAGCGAGGAGTGAAATAGAGTCTGCGGAGGAGTCTGGTGGTGGTTGTGTTGAAGTAGAGCCGTTGACGCGTCGACTTTTCGTCCATACTGCCGATGAACGAGGCATTTGCAATATAGAACGGCGATTGGACGCGGGGCACCCGGGAACATAGGTATCTTGTGAGACCAGGCAAAGATCAGTTCTATAATACCTCTGGAGATGAAAGTGGGTAGATGAAACACCTACACATGGCTTTGTGATCAGGTTCAAGCGGACGGTTAGGTTAATCCAGCGCCAGGGGTTTATAAGTTGGGTTGTGTTGTAATGAGATGCTGCAAGAAACGTTATGTTGGAGCAATAATGATGCCTGACATTGATAGGGAGTTAGTTGGAAGTGTCAGTAGTAGTGTGTCGGTGGGGTTAAGATAGAAGAGGATAAAGAATGAGGCGTGAAATAGCTTGCTATAGCAGATAGGGGCGCAATATATCTTGCAGTAGCTGTCATCGCTGAGGCGTATTAATGTTAGAGTTACTTCATGATAAGTCTCGATGTCTACTTCTTGGCTATCAATGTCTCTTAATTGGTTTGCCAGGCTTACGATCTCACCGCATCAACATCAACTGAGACTTGTCAATCATTATATAGCGGCGGCGGAAGACCTCAATGGTCGATTGTATTAATAGTTAGCAGTATGTTTCCCTTAAAACATGAGACACTGCTTATACTTAGCTCTCGTGCAAAGCTAGATCAGGAGGCCCACCATCTGACCAGCGTAGAAAGGTCGAAAAGAGTCTAATTACCAGTTCGCTATGATGTGTAAAACTACATATCTTGCAAGTCAGTGTGTGAGAAACGGATGTGAAGTACTTTATCAATATCGTCGTCAATCTTGTCCTCTATTTTGCTCCTCCCTTTACATCCGCATCGCTCTTGAGTAAAGAGAATGACCCGAGGTACTAGGTAGAGGGAAGCTACGTAGCTAGTGAGGAAGAGAGTTTGAGCCGTGGAATTACACTTGCACAAGACTCAGACGTCTTAGCTGAAGTAATACCGCTAATCAAGAGCATCTTGGGCAACTCGTATGTATGTTTGTCGTGGCTATAATGAAAGGGGGGTGGATGCTTTATAGGCAGCTAGAGTAGTAGGGCCAGATAGATATCTATTATGAGTTTGAATTTCACAAATTCACGAGGAACTCCTTTAAAGTGAATCATCGCAGAATGTTGTTATCCGCAATATCCTGCCTAAAATTCGCGTTGTTTATACTATTATTGGCACCGGCGAAGGTAATTCGAGGTGCGGCAGCCGAGACGGTCGCTTATATGATGGATGAAAGATCTCCTGCTACGTCTAAGAGTTCTAGTGTCTTATGCGCGCTGACTATTTTCTCGAGGCTTGTTATATATTCTATAAGGATGGCGTGGCCTTTTGTAACCGCTATTGTTCTCTTTGCAGGCAAATCTCGTTCCTTTTGTTCTTTCTAGTGCGCCTCGGTGGCCTTTTAACCAGGCTCGATGATGGATATAATTGGATTAACCTAATATGGGACCTGTCGGAGGCCAGCACATCCAAGGAGATAATATCTAGAAGCAATGATTCTTTTCTTTACTGCAAATTTGAATATAAGGCGACACAGTGGTAGGTTTCGGTTATTAAACGCTGCTGTGGAATATAGGGGAGATTATTTCGCGATGCTTTCATCCACTCTACTACATGAAGCTTTTGCCCAAACAGTGGTATTATTTCTCCCTTGCGTCTGTCCAGCATGACTGGGTAATCTGTTGACCTTTTGACCAACAGCTAATTTAGGTGTGTTATATATAAACATTGTTAGCACCATTGTGTTAGACCACGTGATTGCCTTTGCTGCGAGCGGCTCTCTTCTCTATTGCGGCGTCTCAAGTTTCTATTTATGTTCTCGCATTCCTCGTGTTGGTAAAAGGACTCATCTTCCATTAATTCGCATGGCCTTCAAAAGCTGAGCCAGCCTTATCACCAATAACATAGGTTGCCGAATATGTAATTAGGTGGTCACACACCTAGGCGCACCCTTGCACGTCACTTTAGCAACGTCTAAACAGGCTGTCAAATGATAACAGACAGTCAAATAGGTGCAGCGCATTAGGCAATTTCTCCTCCACTAGGCTAACCAGCAAGTCCCATGTTATCAGGGTGCCACTTGGCAATTCGACCTTGAACCAATAAGCCGAGTAGAAGCCTCGGAGTGGCAGTAAATATGCCCACAGGTAGTCGTCGGAACAAAAGAAATTAATTAAACTTACCTGATGCTTTAGTTAAAATGCAGGATAGATGATAGGAGCACCCCTAGGTTGTCTGTCAGTGTCACAGTTTATCAGAACGATGGCGAAGACTTTCAAACTGTCCTTTTGGATGTTTCTATTTAGCACTAACACACTATAATTAGTCTGCGCAAGAGACGTGTGTGATTAACTCACTTCCCTCTTGGCACTGTCGTCTATCTACCCGAATAGCAACTCCCACCTCCCTTCACGATAGAGTTGTCATCTATACCCACCTTTAATCTTAGTAACTTGACATTCACAGAGAAGGATGTCAGGTTACTTAAATTTGCTAGTGGCCCCGTTCTCTTCTTCCTCTTACACTCTGTCTTTTAGGAGTAGTGTCTCCTCCCCAGGTCGTTTCTATTTTATGTACTGCCTGTAGCCATATATCCTCGTGACAAGGCCGTACGTGAACGATCGTAGATTTCAATGCATCGAATATCACCGCTCAGGACTAGTTTGTTGCTAAGGCTTGGGTAGATGCAGCGGACGGTCCATGACAACGAACGGACCGCCTATTTTCGGTGAGAATACAAGCCTAGGAGGCGCAAAGAGCCTATGAATCATGAGAAATGGGTATTAAACTCTATTCATCCGGAATCAATGTTTTTCTGCCAGGTACTCGAGCTACTACTTACAACAATTGCCATTGCTCTCCAAATTTTCAGTCTCCAACGCGCTCCATGATTTCACGAACCATATCGCTACTAGCTTCGACATTACATATTTATCCAGAAGTCCTCTCGTGAGCCATGCAGCTAGTGCCAGGCTTGCCGAACATATTAAATCATAAAGTGCCAATCCGGGTCTTTGCTAACTGTTGGCCCCGGAGATCTCATAAAGGTACTTGTACTAATAAAGTATGCCCCGAGCCATCAAGAAAATCTGATATAGAGACGTCAGCTTTAGAGTATATATCTTCACGGAAATGCCCTTGTTAATCAGACTCTAGCTTGCTACTACGTTTCACTAAACTCTCAAGGATTGTTGGGCCAGGGCTCGCACGAGGACTTGCAATGTCCCAAAAGAGTATCAAAGTAAGAAACGTCTTCACATCGACCCTTGAAGGTAGTAACCTTCTTTGGGTACTTTGCAATTTTCACGATGATTGCCTAATTGCATGTAGTTACTGAAGATCATTACCACGGCAATAAGTGCGAGCACAAGGTGTAAGAGACTACTCCTCTCAAGGCAAAAGAGTCGAAAGACTCTGATGCATAGGCGCAGGCGCCAAGATGTAGTAACGAGCTGGGCGATATAAATTCCTATTTACTTTTCGAGGCGCGGGCTTGGAAAATCGGTTGTACCTGAATCAGAGCGCGTCATGTTGCAAGTTGGCAGAGTGTGTACAAAGGAGATGGCCTCAAAGAATCAATTATCTTATTCAGGGGTGGCTGTGAGCTTCCGAGGCAAATTAGTCTTATGTTTGGATGTTATAAGCTTATCTTTGTTCATTGGGTAGTTTGGGCAATTTATAGTTATGCCATATTGTACGTCAGTTTCTTGGCTCAGGGCTGATGAGCCGTATAAGTGTCGGTTGAGACTTAACACGAGATAGCCACCACAGGTGATTACAACCTTGCGTTGTTTCTACGTGCTCAGCCTTACCGATATATCCCGTATTGGATTCTTCAGCCGTCATTATAGTGCATATATTAGTTCACCACTCCGACTCGCTGTCAAGTTGATCTTGGACTACTCAGATTAAGAACAGCGTAAGCAGGGCTATATTGACTCATCATGTGGTATACCTGTAAGCAAAACTGCACGAAGAGACGACCAGACCTTGGTACGTGAAACCTTTAGAAGCACTAACAAGATAAGTGAAGGAGAGTTTACTCAGTTTGTGCTGATTACGACACGGAGGTTGATACTGATACTATTCCCCTTGAGTCATTGACTGCTTACCAACTTGAACACTATCACGTCTGCAACATGATCCTTCCTTGACAGATTGAAAAAGCAAGCTGCCCTTATATTAAACCTGCTTTCGAATGGGCCAAGAAGTGGCAATGTTACTATAGCAGAAATCCTCAGCGGTAGTTCTACTTTAACTAGAACAAGCCCACCAAAGTTTGTCCACCGTGGATAGTTGGAAAGGAAGATGTTTATTACTTGAGAAAACGAAAAAGGATTATTCCCGTTTCTTTTGCACGGGGCTCTCGCTCGGTCTTCTCTCTGGATCCGGATTATCCCCATCGCTCGAACCAGACGCACCGCGCTTTCTTCTACTCCCAATCGGTTCACCCTCGCCTATCTTGACCGGAGTCGTTAGCCAGTTTACACAGTCAAGAGCTGTCCACCTCTTGGTAGGATCCTCAAGCAATAGACCTTTCAGAAAAGGTTCGAACTGTTCTGGTGTCATGGTCACACGCGGCAATACTACGTCTTGTACCCAAACGTGATGTTGCTCCTTGGACGGCGGGGATCTCGCGTTCCACGCATCCGGCATCGGATCCCAGCCACTGAGCAGCTCAACCGCCACGATGCCAAAGGACCAGAGGTCAACAGCATTAGTGTAAGACAACGTCTCCTCCCAGAACTCGGGGGCCATGTATATACTTGACCCGGTGTAGCTCTGCATCTGGCCTAATAGATCATACTTTGTTGTCCCAAAGTCGGCGATCTTGGCCGTGATGCTGCCGTCTTCGTTGTAATGCACGAGGATGTTGTCAGGTTTGAGATCTCGATGTATGAAGCCGTTGTCGTGCATGTAAGCCAAGCCCTCTGTGACATGCATCAAAACTTGGGGGATGCCATCCTTTTCTAGGCTGATGGAACGAAGATCACGCTCCATCCACTCCAGGATCAACCACGGAGGCTCAGCCGCCATGCCTTAAAGGTGACTTGCCCCAGGTCAATAGTGACGGTCGAGAGAACCTCCAAGTTTTGGCCTTGATAGAGGGTGACAGTGCGGCGGGCGTCCATGTGAACCTGTACTGGGTTGCGCGACAGGACCGTGATTCTGGGACATTGCGTATCCGGGCTCACATCGATTCTGATGTGTCGCCTGCTAACACCCGTTGTGTTGTCATGGGCTAGCTGAAGATCGCACAGATCAGAGTCATCGGATGAGCCGAGGACCCAGCCTCGCGGACAGTACATGTGCTGTCCGAAAGAAAGCGCAAGAAGGGGCGGGTCGACTACCTCTGAAAGGGAGCCCTTCCAAGTGTCACTGCTGTCCCCAGGCGGGGTGAAGGCATATCTTGCGTTGTCCGACAGCCTAAGGGTATCCGAGGTCCCTGTGAAATGTCCAAGAAGCAGTACAATGGAGGAGAGGTCGAGATGCTAAGCAGTCGTCGCCATCATGGTGGCTCGACCCACAGATGGCTGGATATCTTGAGAAACCAAGTGAGGGGACTCGGCTGAGTTGTCAAACAAGACTAGAGCTGGGGCTCTCATGTCTTGCGCGTATTGGTCCGATTCTTGCTGCGTCGCTTGGCCACCTTGGAGTCAAGTTTGGCGCAGAGGCTTGATAGTATCTTCGATTTAGTCAACGCTTGCTGCTGAGGCTGTCGTCGCGGCTTTCGGGGGCGAAGGTTGGCTATGTTAAAGCCTGCTTGATCTTGCAACTGTTGTTTTCTTCGGGTATCGTCGCTCTCTGACGGACTCGGTATCCCGCTCTAAGCTGACGTTATCGCCCCCTCTCGTCGTCTCTCAAGCAACTCGTGCTCTCTCCCGGCCGCGATACTGCGTAGATGTTCTGCTTCTGGCTTCCAGTATGTCTGATCCTTGATATCGTATCGCGTCTCCGCCACCTGCTGGACGGAGCATCCGTTGTTGATCAAGCGCCGTGCATAAACCGAAGCAACATTCCGCCAGCCTTGAGCGGTAGAGGCGCTGTTGTACTCTCGAACAGTATCTTGCCAGAGGAGCTCGGATAACGCGTCCTTGTATCGTCGCGCCTCGCATTCCCCGTATTCGGGCTGGGTTATCGCCCTTCGGTGTCGTTCGATCTCGTCCGTCGTGAACTGCCTTCGTTCGATTTCGCAAAGGTAGTCGTATGACTGAAGAGGGTTCTCTCGCTGGAACATAGGATCGGGTGTCGCCTCCTGTTGACATCGGGCTTCATGTTCCAAGCGTCGGCATAACTCTTTCCCTTGAGGCGGTGGAACCGAGAATTTCGTCGGAGTCTACATGGAAGAAGGACGACAAGTCGTTATAATAGGGTGACTATTAAGAAGAAGAAGCGACGATTGACTGGGAACACGTTGGACGACTGGAGATGGACGATGATGATACTAACCCTAGAATCTGGGAAGAAGTCAAGCACCTGATGACTAAGGTAGCCAGATTAACGACACAGCACGTGACTCGTAAGCTGTGCGGTCCAGGCGGTAGTACCTGGTGATGGTCTTTCTCCTCCTAATTAATCTTCTTGTGTCTTCCAAACATATTAACCGCGACAACGAATTTCCATGGTTCCCTCTCTGAGATGACCGAGGTGATTTTCTCCAACAGCCTGTCCTTGCGTTCCCAAAACTGATTAGGGCCAACAGTCCAAGGCAAAACCCGCGGATACACCAAGTGTCGGGGAGACCACAGAAGGCGAATTCGTCAAACTCGACAAAGCCATCTTCAAGCCGTCAGACCATGACCGTCTAATGTCCTGGCACGCTGGCGGCAGCCGCATCAACGTGGGAGGGAGCTTCAGATCCACGGCCACGGCCCAGGAGAAGGTCGAACTGCCGAGGGGGACATATCTGGCAGTGGATGACACGGTATTCAAGCTGGAATACAAATGATTTTTAAAAAGGGGCTCTACTCGGTGGAGGGGAACACATGGCTCGCCTCCCAACCGAGAAGATGGCCGATGACAAGCCTAACGATGCCATCACCATCCCCGTAATCGCGGGCCACCACCGCGTCTGTCAGCTCACCGTCATATTTGACCAAGTTGCTTTCCATCACACCTTTGAATAAAAAGTCTCCCAAAACTGCCCTCGTTGCACTATAATCTGATTCCCGAGTTGCCTCTGATACCGATATCGCGCAAGCTTCTGAAACGATCAAGTCTAGAATAAAATCGCCCGGCGCCTCCGGCCAGAACAGACACACCGTCTGCGTTAGTGCCTTATGGGGTTTGTTTGTCTAGACCCGGCTTGCCTGAAGGCCTTCCTAGAGAGCACTGCTGAGTATTGTCGTGAGTATGTCTCGGGCGGCTAGGTGCATGGGGAATACGTGGTTATTCGGAGGTTTAAAATGCCGCCGCTGTATGCCTGTCTCTACGACCCTGCGCTTTTGAGTAGTTTTATCGCTATCTTGTACGCTAGACTCCTCGGTCCTGAGCCTTTTTCCAGATTTACCGTTGTTATCCCTTATGCCTGGGTTTTCTGATGACGGGCATAGTGAAGAATTTGGGGCTATTTGAGACACGCTGTCTTGACTAGACGCTGCAGGGCTGAGGTGCTGGATTCTCGACAAGGTATCTTTGTGTTTTTCATGCCAACTTCGGACCTCGTCTTCTTGAAGCGCTTCTGAGGCAAGGAATGTCGCACCCTCTAGCGCTTGTAAGCAGCAGGAATATGCGGGTGAAATCCACTCTTGGACTTGCCGTAGGCGGCGAGACGCCGCGCAGGGTCGAGGAGAGCTTTGCAGTACTTCTGCCAACAGTCAAAGAAGGAGAAATCTTGGTTGCCGTGCCTCGCTCGTTGAACCAAATACGGGGTGTATTTCGGGATGTCCGACACGGCTCCAAAGGTAGCAATGAAGACAATGTCGGGAAGAGAAAAGTCTTTGAGTTCAGATAACCTTCTGCGGTCAACCTCGCGGATGGTTCTTTGAAGGTTGTGTCGACGATAGAAAACGAGGGAAGAGAAGTCATCGTTGGTATCCATCTTGCGTTGAGACTTGAGAGTTGCGATGGATAATGCGTGTCGAGCTTGAGGGCGTTCTGAATATGAGGGCGTGTCGAACTTGAGGGCGTGTCGAACAAGAGGGCGTGCTGAACAAGAGTGCGAATGGAACAGCCGTTCCACTCTCACATGCAAGTTGGTATATAATCACGTAATACGGCCCGGCAGAACTATTGTTCCTACTGCATTCTTGTTCTGTCAGCACACTTGTTCCAATGGAACCATAGGCCTTTTCTCTCAGCAATCGCCGGACGCGGCTTGATCAGACACGCCGATGAGATATTCACGCAAGGTTTAAAAAACACTATGCCCGGGCTTGGTAACACTGTCTTCTAGGGCCTAGAAATACTCTACGATGTTTGAGACGTTAGTTAATTAAATAGGCTTGGGCCAGTTTGGGGAGTTTTTAATAAAGTACCGGGGCTTTTCTTGTTAATACTGAAATGATTATTTAACCATAGCTACTATTCGTGGTCATGTGCCTACAATGGCTGTTAGTGACCAAGTTGCAGAAAAGGCATCTACTAACAGCTCATGCGCACACCCCCAACCACACCATTGCTCGCCCTTATCCCATGTTGAGACAGGGTATCATGCATCTTGAGGTGATTGCTTACCTGGTCACATCTCTGAAAATGTGCCGAGCCAAGATGCCGTGGATTTGGGGCATTTCAGTGTGATGAAGGAGCCACATAGACGGAGCAATGATATGCACCGGCGAATACCGCATTTGAAAATGATGCAAACTGGATTAAACGAAGCACCTGGGCCATCTAACTGAAGCAACTATAAAATCGTCGTTTGCTCCTTGATTCCCAGAAACCTGAAGGCGACAAACTCCACGCTTGCGACCATTTGAACAAAGAAAATCAAAACATTTCCAGCTCCAGTGAGTTTCCATTCTCCTTCTCCAAAAGCCTATCTGAACACAAACAAAGACACCATCACACTTCAACACGTGTGTCAGAATCCTTCCACACGGTACCTTCATGTGTGGGCATCCATACACCGAATTCTCGTACATTGAACGCTGTCAAGAGGCTATGGACCAGAAAAAAGACCATTGTGAACCCGTTCCCGAGAACAGGGTCAAACGCACAACCAGGAAGAGGAAGTGTGACGCTTGCAAGGAGCGGGATGAAACCAACCGCTGATGGCCGGCGGTGTTCAAGGTGGGCGTTGGACAGGGGTCCAGATCAGCGTGGTTTACTTTCTGATTGGTTGGCGACTGCTTATAACATCAGCCGTCAGTAGCTAAATGGCCTGGAGTCTCTACACTTTCAGGCCGCCTCACTCTCTTCTCTTTATTCCAACATTTTCTTGCCCACCAAGGGCCTTTTGACTTGCATCCTTTCCGTGACGCGAAAGCTCCCACGATGACCACAACCTTGCGGTTTCCATTCCCTGGTCTTTCAGCAGATCAATTCATCTCCAGAGGTGGTGCAGGACACGTTTTTGCTGTCAGTCAGCGCATCGTCTTGAAATGCCCAACCGTATTCGACAATCCTCACCCGCAGCAAGAAGAGGAGATGCGAGACAGTAAGGCTCAGATGGAGCGCGAAAAGGCCATGTATGAGATCTTGATGGAGCATCCGCACCCCCATATCGTTCATGCTGTCCTTTGTGCACCTCAGGGCATCTTCATGCATCGACTTGCCATGACGCTCGACACTCGACTGGGTCAGCAGCCCGTCCCTGAGGGTCTGAAGGGTCGGTGGATCGCACAGCTATCCAGCGCCGTGTCATGGCTTGAGCATCTCGGCTTCGTCCATGGCGACCTGAGGCCGGGCAACGTCCTCCTCACCCAAGAAGAGGACGTTAAGCTTGGGGATTTTGACTGTTCTATTAGACTGGGGGAGCGACTCCTGGCTGGAGGTGGAGCCTACGGCAAGCTGGAAGGGGACTTTGATTTACCCCCGGCTAGTTCTGTGACTGAGCAGTTTGCGCTTGGGTCTTGTATCTTTACAATTCAGCTTGGACATAAGCCCTGGCACGAGCTTGATGAACATGAGAGGGTGCTGAGGCTAATGAGGAGCGAGTTCCCTGAGGCGACGAGCGACAAGGTACTCGGTGAGGTAGTGCGCATGTGTTGGCACGGCGAGTACGACTCAATCCGTGCTGTTCAATGGGATGTTCTGCAGCGGCTTGGTTTGAAAGATGATGCGTGCGGGCTGCAGTTAGACGACGAGTTTGTCGCGATACTGCGAGGAGAATGTAAGGCGTTCCTACTTAAGTTGGGTCAGGGGTTTTAGTCCCCTTACTAGATAGATCTACTACATAGAACTTTATACCTCTTATAACGTACATGTATAGCGAGTGTCTCAGACAAGCGAGTGTCTTAGTATACTGTGTAACTA